>JAZEWT010000027.1:5195596-5214295 GCA_036362905.1 Mordacia mordax
TGGGATAGCTACGTGTGGTGCGCTCACTCAGAGATCAGCGAGTCCATTAAGGGTCCCTCGGTACTCCGTCCAGAGCGACCCAGAGTGTGCGTAAATGGACGCGGATAAAATTTGCACGTGTGTGCACGCGTGTGTGCGCGCACACACACGTAAGTGTGCGCACACACACGTAAGTGTGCGCGCACACACGTAAGTGTGCGCGCACACACACGTAAGTGTGCGCGCGTACACACGTGTGCGCGCGCGGGCTGGCCACCCCGCTCCCCCCCTCCCCCTTGAGTGCCGTGCTGGACTTCACAGGTGCTCGCTAATGGCACTTGACCCCAGAGCTTCTTAAGGCTATACGGGGGATCTTTGTCTTTGTGCACGCTTGTATGCGCCAGTGTATGTGGGGAGCAGTGGTTTAGCGGTTAGCGTGCTGGGCTACAAACCTGGCGACCCGAATTCAAATCCCACTCGCGGGCAATACCCAGTGACCATTGTCTGAACTGGTCCTGGGCATTCCCTAGGTCGACTCAGCCTCAAATATAACTAGCTCGATGTGTAAGCATTGCACTAGGAAGACAAAGGCGGTCGGGCGCGGTGCTAGTCACCCACCCTCTCGTGTGTTGTGTCGACCTTCAGTAGATGCTTACTAATGGCACTTGACCCTACAGTCTGTTTAGGCTACACGGGGGATCTTCGTATGCGTGTATGTGGGGAGCGGTGGTGTAGCGGTTAGCATGCTGCACTACGAATCCGGCTGTGACCTGAATTCAAATCTCATTCAGGGCCAACAGCAGTGATGATTTTATAAATGGGTCGTGAGCCTCCCCTAGGTCGACTCAGCCTCTAATGAGTACCTGGTGCGGTGTGTACACAGCACCAGTAGGGAGACAGGCGGCCGGGCGTGGTGCTGGCACACCTACCTTGTCGTGTCCCGTGCCGGCCTTTACAGGTGCTCCGCACTAACAGCACTGCACCCTACAGTCTGTTAAGGCTATGTGGGGGATCTTTGTCTTTGTATGCTTGTGTGTGCGATTGCGTCTGTTTTGGCATATGCGTGTTTTTACGCTCACCCCTGGTATCAATCCAGAGGTTGCCCGTTCAATATAAAGTTACGGCAGTTTCTGAAATCCCACCCCCCGCTGTAACTCCGTCTACCCATCGGAATAATTGGGCGCATGACAGTGTCGATCGTCAGGATGTGTGTGGTGGGATAAAGTGTGGGTGCTTTTCTTCTGTGATATATGTGCAGATGGCGAGGGTCCAAAAATCCCTGCTCGATAGGGGCTGTCTGGAGCTGCTTCTCGTCGAATCTTCTTTCGCTAGCAGTGGCGTAACCAGGGAATTGCACGGCTACACCTCTAACTCTACCTTTTATTTCTTTACCATCACGGGGGTTGACAAGAGCTGGCTGAGGGGCTGATTTATTTGATGCAGCTTCTATTGTGTGCAATTACAAAATAAATACTGCTTGCGTCTCTTTGGCACTGAATGAAACTCCAGCTCTTAAGTAAAATTAAAATATATGAAATGTTCGGCGTCTAGATTTTTTTTGTAAGATATGTATACAGTCTTTTCTGCATTGTGTTCTGCAAAAGCAAACTTTCTTTCAATTATGGTGCACGCTTAAGTTTCCTAAAATATATTATGATGTTATCGGCCAATTCATTAATGAGGTGTTTTTGTGTGTGGGAGAAAACCTGAGAACCCCGGAGGAAACGCATGCATAATAGAGGAAGAACACACAAACTGTGCACAGAAAGGCACCTGAGACAGGAATCAAACCACCTCATGCAGGACTTTCTTTGTGTGAGGAGTGGACGTTACTGCTGCACCACCGTGTCACTTCGGTACCGGGCACGGCCATCAATCTGGGTACGTTCCTCCCTGGCACGCTCCTCCCTGGCACGCTCCTCCTACGGCGCTCCTCCCGTCCCCCACGTGGTATTTACACTGCTCACCCTCCTCCCCGTCATCTCCTCCTGTCTGGCAGGCTCCCAGACGCACCGCGGGACGTACGCACATCTCCCTCTTTTTGAATTTACATTTTAGTAATTTTCTCCGATATAACCACGAGTGTGCTACCACAGCGTCGCGTCAGAGACGCAACACAGCCAGAGCTTGCTCGTCGCAGAGTTTTCGTTTTTACGATCCGTCGGCCGCCCTGGTTATGAATGCGGGTGTACTTTTGCCATAAAAACACGCACCACACCTGCTTCGCAGCGGGCGTCAAAGATCCCGTGACCTCGTTTGGAGGAGATGACCGTTCTGTGCCGGCATTGTGGTCCAAATTTGCAAGATTACATGCAAATTATTCAGTTGGAATGTAATAAGCAGGTATTGTTCCCTCACTACATCAGCTTAGCAGGACCATCCTTAAAAAGTCATGAGGCTCAGTGAGACTCTCCTAGGTAAACTAGTGTAGTTATACAAATACTAATGTAATAACAGTAATATAATTTATTACTTGCCACGCATATTCCATGCATGGCCATGGACGAGACACGGATGCCGAGGCGTGGGTTTGGGTTCGGTGTGGTTTTGGTTAAGAGAGTAAGTGTTGTCGGAGGAGTTTTTTTAAGGGTCTCGGTCTCGGTGAATTATCAGAGGTCCAAGGGGGGAGGCTGTTCCAGGTGGGAGGTGTAGATATTGAGCAAAATGTGAGCTGACAAATCCATTCTGAACTTTTGCAGACCAGTGTGATGCTTCGTGTTATAGACTGGGCCGTAGAAGTGGAGAACACAGAGCTACTGTCGAGAGTCGTTCCGGGGACCTCTGGACAACACAGTAATGGGGCGGCACCTTCCTGCCTACTTTACATGTGAGAGTCATGTTCATCACATGATGGTCAAACCAATAGATTACATCCCAGTCCTGGAATGTATTCAAATTAAATGCCCAATTAAATGTCACGGTGTCACACTGGTGTGTCCAATTTAATCACTGGCGATGGCTGAAAACTGGAATGGAACCCAGTCTGTCAGCGGTGCCTGGCTCAGTGCTCCAACTCCTGAGCCACCCGTACATCACCTCTGCACAGGTATTTGTTAGCGGCCCTCTGAGTGTGCTGCCCCATCGCAGCGTGAGCAGCTTGGCTCTTGCCGCACGTCCTGGAGGGCGTTGTGGAGTCCGCTGTCTGCCTGCGGGGTTCACGCGTGACAGGCATCGATTCCGAGATGAAAGTCGACGTGTGTCCCAAGGCAGTCAGAGTGCTGCGCCCGTGTAGCTGAGTTCCGGGGTTCGGATCCAGGAAGAGGCTCTGTGATTAAACTGGGTTTTCAAGTTGATCGTCTCGGCCTGGTAGGCAATCATCGCTAAATAAACTGATCATCTTCAATCTGGTTTCTGTTCAGCTGACCCTGTAACTCAACAATGAGTTAATGAGTGTGAACATGTCCGGTTGCACTTGTGAGCGTGTTTATTGTTGGAAGCTACCATGTGTCAGAAATTTAAATAACAGAAACCCTAACAAAAATATCAAAATCTGTTTTTTTCACTTAATTTGTTCGTAAATTTCATCTAGTATAAAATCAATAGTGCTATTTCCTCTAATAATAATGATAAAAACCATGTCTGATTTATAACACATGCACCATTCGTACAATGAGTCGCCAACACAAGTGGGAGGCGACCGTCTTTTGAAAACAAAAACTGAAAACCTCTAACAGTTGCTGCCGTGCCGACTCTGATCTCTCTCCAATCTTCGTACGCTCATGTGCGCTGGTCCCGCCGAGCAGCCCGATGGTGGGGAGCGCAAAGCCGGCCAACTGCTGGGTGGCGGTGGCGGTGGTGGTGGCGGTTTCTCCGAGAAGATCCTGTGCAAGCCGAGGCCGCCCAGCAAGGCGGACCTTCGCGCCCGCTACTGGGCGTACCTGTTCGACAATCTGCGGCGGGCGGTGGACGAGATCTACGTGACCTGCGAGACCGACCAAAGCGTCGTGGAGTGCAAGGTGCGTTGCGCGTGCCGTGCCGCCCGCTCGCCTGCTCACTCTCTTGTTGCGTCGCCCGCTCGCCCGCCGGGGCATGCCTCCAGCCTCACGACTTGATCCTGGACGGGATGGTGGTGCAGTGGTGACACCCACGCCTCACAGAGAAAAGGTCCTGCCTGAGGCGGTTTGGTTCCCACTCTGGTGCCTTTCTTTGTGAAGTTTGTGTGTCTTCCCCCTGGTTTGTGTGTGGGTTTCCTTCGGTTTCTCCGCTTTTCTCCCTCAATTTAAACAAATCATGAATGAATTTGCGAATGACATCATAATGTATGTGATTCAGTGTCTGGTAAATGTTGGCGCTGGCTGGCTACGTGGCTGGCTTCCCCGTCCTTCTCTTGCCGGACTTCTCACGCCGGACTTCTCACAACTCTGTCTCGCATCCATGTCCAGGCATGGAATTAGCCTGGTTTGTTATGAATTTTATCATTAGTCATTATTATTACATCCGTGACCTACTTCAGGCACCCTCCTAAACACGACAACTTCGTTCCTTCAATACAGGTTTTCTGCATGTGCCCAGATCGCACCTTCATTTAATGGGTGACAGAGCCTTCTTGTGCGCTGCTCCCAGAGTCTGTAACACCCTTGCATTTGAGATTCGATCAGCTGAGTCCCTGGGCATCTTCAAATCTCGTCTCAAGGCTTACTTGTTCCGTAAGGCTTTCAAACCCTCTGGCTAGGACTGTTGATTCGGCTCAATGTTGCCATGCTGGGATGATGGCTTTCCGCCGTCCTGTGCCTGTTCAGGTACATTTATTTATTCCTTGCTTGTTGAAGATTTTTTTTTTCTTCCGCTTACTTTCTATCCTATTATTTGTTGCTACTGTTCCACTTTCAGTTGAACTGTCCTGGTGTTGTTGTTGTTGACATGCCGTTTTCTCCATAGCTCAGATTTGTACAAAAAACCGTCTAAAAAGGTTATTGTTGCTTATTTGCCGTTCTTATGTTGTTTGTTGACTTGCCGTTCTCTGCGCAACTCTCTGCAGCCCTTTGTGACGATCGGGTGAAAAGCACTCCATAAATGCAATTATTATTTAGCACTTAGTTCATGTTGTGGACCTGTTCGGGTGCTTATCTGCCTGTTCACCTGCTGAACTCCCTCGCCTACTTATTCACCTACTTAGTCACCTGCTCACCTACATGTCTACCTGTTCACTTGCTTGCCTACCCAATTTACTTACTCAACTGGTTCTTCACCTTTCCACCTGTTAGTTCACCTCCTCACTTTTACCCATTCATCGAGTCAACCTCCTCACCGATCTATGCATCAACTTATCTAACTTATGAGCCTATATGTTAACCTGTCCGGCTGCCCACGCACCGACCTGTACCACCTACTCGCTCACCCACTCACCACCCCACTCGCCAACCCACTCACCAATAATCACTCGAACAAAACAGTTCATTCTACAAGGATCTTTGCAACGCTGGCGGCAGCTCATTAAAAGTTGGTGCCGTGGGCGGCCACAAACGGCATTGCCCATTGTGAAGTGGAGAAGCCTGACCTGTCGCTGGGCCGAGAGCCGCTGCGTCTCCGTGCCCTGTGCCATTCACATCAGCCTCCACACGCGCACACTCGGGTTCCAATCCGCCAAGTGGCTGCGTTTCACCTGCGGTTCGAGAAGACTCCGTCTGTCGAGCACGCTAAAACTTGCTGCGGTGTCCCAGCCGGTGATGAGCGCACATTCAACACAAACAGGTTTCAAGTGCCACCTTTCAGGCCTCCCATTGTCTCCATTGTTCAGGCTGTTGTGGGTACGAGTGCTTTCTGGGGGGGGGGGGGATTACTTTTTCTTTTTTTTCCTATTCACACCCCCCCACCTCCCTGTCAACCCCCGCCAAAACTGCTACCACAACTGCTGCCCGAACTCAAAGCGAAAGCCAGACGTGCATGCGTGGAGATAGGCAGTGAAAAGCAGAGAGCAGCAGCAGGCAGGTCTGAGATCGGACGTTAAAAAGGTCAATTGACGTCTGTCCATTTTTGAGAAGCCCTCGCCGACTTTGTTGTGCTCGTGTTTGGAATTTTGCAAAGTGGTTGTGGGGGGGGGTTTGTGGGGGGATCTGGAGGGGCGAGCAACGAGGGGCGGTGGTGGAGGTGGTGACGTAGAGAGGGTGGTGGAGGTAGTCGTTTTATTTAGTGTCTCCTTTGGGCTGGTGCCACGCAGTCACACAAAGCGGGCCGGCGACATAAAGCCTTTGCCTGTGACCACACTGGCACCACAGACGAGGCGAGAGCTGGAGAGGTGGGCTAGCCCGCCCCTCCCCTAATGGGCATCACGAGCGTGGGGGGGGCGACGCGGTGGCGTGCAGGTGCGACACGAGGAGCGATCGTCGCCACCGCTCCGCTCGCGTTTTTGTCGTCTCAGCGCCGTTATTCGCGCCGCACAAATGCCCTCACCTGCTCTCCCACCTGCCCACTCAGCAGCCGCTGTGTCCTTTTTGGTTTTGCCTTTTTCAATCACTCACTAATTGCGCTCGCATTGTTCTGTGGGAATCCAGCCAAGCAGTGGATACTTTCGATGTATTCTTTTTTCACGTTTGAGTCACGTGTCTGTGTCTTGTCGTCCCATGGACTGTAAGGCTGTTGGGCCTTGGCTGTTTTGTCCACTGATCAAACCCTGCAGGGATCTTTCTCCTCCCTGCATCTCTCAGCTGAGACGGGCTCCTTCCCAATCCACTGGTCCATGTGTTTGGCATCCCATCAGATTGCACTGTTCCTCTTCTCTTTGCACCTCTGAGCGATTTCTCTGCAGCCATCCTTGGCCTTGGTAGCCACTTGCAAGTCATCTCGATCGTGTGTCCAGAGTTTAGTGGTTTGTTGTACTTGACTTGACTAAGCAACCTTGACTCCTACTCTTTATTAAGTCTTCATAGAATGTCCACGTTCCTTGCGTATCCATTTATTAGAAATGTTAAGATTTTCCCGGAAGTCTCTTTCACATTTATCGGTTGTGTAAAAATACAATAAATCTATATGTAGCCATCGCAGATTTTCACCCCAGTCCTCTTTGAGGATCCATTTTGTAACCTTCAGACTACCTTGCAGGCAGCCGTGTACGCGACAGCATACTCTGTCCTTGTGGCGCGCCCACACTTAGCCCACTGAGTCGGGAGGCACACACCTTTAAGTGCAATTCCACATTTTCTATGTTCTTGTTTCACGTAAAAATCATTGGTGACCGGGCCGAGACCCATCAGCCTGTTCACCGCACACGACAAACCGGTTTTCATCTCCGGTGGCCGGCCTAGATCCAAACCCAAGGTTTCGGGCGTTGCTGGCTCGGTACTTTGATACGGACGCGGGCGTAACCTCCACGCGCCGACCACCCACTGCTCCTGAAAGCGTTTTGCTGTCGCGGCTCACCGGGTCGTGAAACTTTGCTCGACTAGATGGTGCCGCCCCCTCGTCTCCACCCACTGGCAGCCCCGGCTACCCTCCTGCCTCTTTGGCCCAGGCATCGCGTGCCACCCCGGCCTTCATGGCTGCACTTTCATTTAATCCAGCACACATTTAAGTTTCTGATGATAAGCATTCTTTAACAGATATAGCCCAGTAGCTGAACCTTGTCTTAAAGGGTTGGCAAGCCTCACGCAAACGAAGGGAATAACACAGCTGATGTTAAACGAGCTATACCGGTGGGCGTGAAGTCTAGTAACGTCACCTCCGTGTCTGATGCGGCGTGGACGGGCCTTCGGCAGGGATAAAGGGGGGCAGTGCGCGATTGATCGGAATCTGCGTGTGTGGAAGCGTCCGAACTTGCCTGCCTGTGCCTTTGTTTGTTTGGGTTCCTGGGCTCCGGGCTTGCTCGTAATAAAGGCTCCACGACCCTAATTGCCGAGGCTCTTTTGTGTGAGCAAATTGGAAAGGAGAATGAAAGGTTGACACTTACTTTAAACTGTCCGAATAATAATTTGACTGCTGATTTTTTTGTTTTTTTCTCTCCTCCTCACTTGATCGTTAAATAAGGCTTACAAAAAAACACAGAAAAAACAACCGCAGGGAAAAAAAAACAGCCACACACAATTTTGTTTTCAATTCTGCACGCAGCAATTGCACATTTTTGATTGCGGACCAAGACCTTGCTTGCCGGCCGCTGCCAACTCGACTTTGCATCGTGTCTCTGGCAGAGAAAGATCAGACGGACAATTTTCTCCCCATTTTCCCTTCTGTCACCGCGCTGTTATTAACCCTCTCGTCGATGACTCCGGGGAATATTTGCCACATCTTGCTGATGCGAAACAAGCACGGAATCCTTCGCGATCTGAGTTCAGACCCCGCTAATCTCCGCTCGGCCGTGTCGAGGGCCGCGGGTGGCCGTGTCGAGGGCCGTGGGTCGCCGCTCCCCTATTCGGTGGCCCCTGCGGGACTGTGCCGTTGCACCGCGGCGGAGAAACCGCATCTCCTCCCGTGGGCGCCGGTCGTCCTGAGCGGCGTTTGCGTCGCGAGAGGGGTTATAACGCAGAATAGCCCGTCATCTCGCATCGTGGCGTTTGTCACACTGCACCGAGGCTTCGGGGGTAAATAATCTGTCAGTCTCAGCGGGAGCTATTTAAGAAAATACAAATCAACACGAGTATCATTGTGTCTTTGTGTTGATTACGCGTGGACGTGCCTGCAGCCGCTGAGCGTGACGTCTCGGCGTTTTGCGAAAAATGACAGTTAATCTTCTCTGCCTCGGTTGTTTTTATTATCGTTGTCATTACGATGATGTTGTTTTCTTGTAGAGTCAACATGAAGGCCGGGAAACATGAATCCCATCCCCACCTCTGCTCTTCAGGATCAATGGCATGAGACACGGCCTTAGGAGACGCTGAGTGCAGGATTTAGGGCTGTACTGAAGCACATGGTGACTTGGGGCATTCACACGCGATACGTTAGTCTGAGCTGCCGCTATCACGGGGATTCGGGTGGTCCGCTCGGTGTTTGTGAGCGCATCTCCGCTTGATGTGACGATGCGCAGAGTTGTCTATAAAGTCCGGTTCCCTTGTCGAGGAAACCAGGTGGCCCAGAGGTCGAAGCACTGAGCCACTGGCACTGCTAAGGTCCTGTGTGCAGGTTTTGGTCTGGTCGGCATCACGTTTGTGACCCTGCGGGATGATACTAACATTGAATACGAGTAAGCTGTGGACATAGGAGACGATGACCAAAAGCCGGGTTTCTGCAATAGAGCAAGATTACACGCAGAGAATGGAAAACGAACACGCACAGGCTAATGGGCTTGGGTAGGATGTGTCGCTTCACGGGATGGAGGCCGGCCGTGGAGAATCGCAGGGGAGCTGGAAGCCATGAGAGGGAAGATGTCCAGCGTGGTGCTAACACGGAATCCAAGTGTTAGCTCTCGAGCAGGTGGGTCGTTGTAACAGCTATCTCTCACGGGGAGGCCTTCATTCAAAAGTGGATAGATCACGGCTGATGATAGTAATGACAAGGTGTGCTCCTCGTGTGGATGAGGATGGGGACCTCAAAACCACTTCTCTGTCGTCTTCCAGGAGCCATTGTCTGGTGTAATGTGGTGCCCCACTAGCTGTGAGAGTTCAGAAGAGTCACCTCTGCATGCCGCAGCCGTTCAATAGACGTAGACAATAATTTACACATCTGATCAGCACGGTGAAGTGTGGTCTAAAAACACTCCATGTGATTCAAACCCAGCAAACATGACATCGATTCCTGGCTATGGCCCAACATAATTTGGGAGCGATATCTAAATCTTATCATGGAGCCTCCCCTTTGCCAATTTGCAGCGACAGGCATGATGAAGTATGATCAATTGGGACTCATGGGCACGGGGAGGGTATTCATTCAGTGTTGGGTTTCCACGAGAACCGTGGAAGGTTCACGGACGGTTCGCGGACGTGAGTGAGAGCCCAGGAGCTGCGGCGCCGACAGCTCCGTGTCTGCGATCTCGCGGTCCCAGGTGTCGACGAGAGCGACGGAGCTCTTTGGCACCGGTTGAAGGTTTTATTTATTTTTTAAATAATTTATTTGGGTGATTTTTTCCCCTCCGTGTCTCGCCCCGCGCGCCCCTCTGCCACAGCTGTTTCAGCCACCCTTAATTGCTTTTCCGGTCAAGAGGCACCAAGGGCATCGCACTCACACATCCTTATTTTATTATCGTCAAGTTTTTTTGCCTCTCCATGTTTGTCTGCCTAATCAAAAGGGCGGTGGCTGAGAGGCAGAGTAAGAGGAGGCGAGCAGCTTGCGACCAATTTGTTTCATTCAATCTACGGAGTGGATGTCGTTCCACCTGCAGTCTCATTTTGACGGGTTAGGGTAGGTGGATCACTTGGAGAGAGAGCAGCCTAATGCTTTCCCCTCTCTGCTGCCACCCCCCCCCCTCCGCCATCTGCGAACCAAGTCAAGTGGCTTGTGCATTTGGCGCGCCTGCGGGGCCGGCGTGATTTTCCGCGTCGCGGGGACAGGTGGCCTGGTGGGACCCGAGCTGGGAACGCCGGGGTAGCATCCCGCCCCGTGATTATGGAGCGTCGGTGTCCACGACCACTGCACGTTGAGCGAAACTGGCTGTCTTGCCGGCACCTAGCGGGTTTACGTAGTGGATCACGGCTTGCTCGCCAGTTGAGATGTAAAGCATTTCTGAAAGGATGTAAAGGAAGTGCCGAATTTCAGTTGTTTCTCCAGCCATTGCTTAGATTTCACAAACTTTATTCAATCTCGCGATTGTCGTGACCTCAAAGACCTCCCTGCGAAAATCGTGTCCTTATTAATCGCTGTCAAAATATCGATCACTTTTCATTTTTTCCGTACTTAATTTGGCCAAATTCCAGTTCTGAGACCTAAATACACGAAGTGTGATGAGTGTTAAACTCGGTGGCAGCGCAGGAGGGAAAGCATGTCTCGTGTGTAGACCAGCGGTCACTTGAAGAACTCTGCTGAGGAACAGTGACTTTCTGAGTCAGTTTTTATTTAATCTGGAAGGAATCATAGATTTATGTAGCTCTTTTTAATAGTTGTCCATTGGGGAGGTTTAAGCAAGTTATAACATCTCGGCGCAGGAGGGACAATTTAGTCAGCACA
This sequence comes from Mordacia mordax, assembly GCA_036362905.1. Classification (NCBI taxonomy): domain Eukaryota; kingdom Metazoa; phylum Chordata; class Hyperoartia; order Petromyzontiformes; family Petromyzontidae; genus Mordacia; species Mordacia mordax. The sequence goes on from JAZEWT010000027.1 coordinate 5,206,601, forward strand.
GTTAACCTAGATGTAATTTCTTTTGGATGTGGGAGGAAACTTGAGTACCTGACGAAAACCCATGCACACACGGGCAGAGAGAACATTTAATTTTCCCACAGAAAGGCACCCCAGCCGAGAATCGAACCCGTGCCCTTTCTGTGTGGCGGTAGCGCTACTCATTGCGTTACCGTGACCCCCTTCACTTCGCTTTGCTCAACTTTGGGAATATCTCTCATTGCTCCTCCCCCCAAGCTCTGTAACTTTGCGCAGTGGTAGAAGAGTTGATCAGGAGATGGCCGAGTGCGTGACTGCGCTGATTGAGTGAGCGCTGAATCCGATGGGAGGCAGTTGTCTGTGGATCCGCGCCGTCGTTGGAAGCAGGAGACCAGGGCAGGGTGGCAGAGCACCCGGGTGGGTGGCGGTGCTGACAAATCAAAGCCACGGCAGCAGCTCCCCGTGCCGTGCCCACCATGAATAAGTGATGCAAAAATCTGGTCACCCATCTGGGAGCCGTATTGCACACATGTGCGGGACGCCGGCCTTCGCCTGTAGACCACCGTCAGCGTCACGGACTGCAGCTGCAGCACCGCCAATAACCGCCACCATCCACCCCACCCACCCCCCACCCACCCAGTCTGCACCACCACAACCACTAACGACACCGGCACTCATGATCATCGCCACACTGTCTGCACTAACATCGACAGCGGGACCAATATGACCACTGTTAGCACCACCACCAGTAGCAGCATCGTGGTCACGATGAGCATTGTGATGGGCTGATGTAGATGTTCACGGCTCGATGTTCTTTAGGGATAGCCGTGTCCAGCGGCCCTTCACTCTCCTTCGTGACGTATCACTTCCCACGTTAGAAGGGTTTCGTTCAGAAACACTTGACACAGCTATCCCGAACGACCGGCTATGGTGAGCTACTCTTATACATCGAGCCATGAACACGTACTTCAGTAGAAATTATGACTTAATGACCAACGGAAGTTTCACCACCTTTCGGGATGAATAAATGCCTGATGAGGCCTCCAATGTGTGAAGTAAAACATCGCAGTCGTGATGTAAATTGCGCTGGAATGATGATGGCGGTGACAGTGGTGGTTGTGGGAGGACCCTCGTTCCTGTTGGAATCTCGAGGTTCTGCGTCATTAGTGATATGGATTGACACCTCGGTCAATTCGAACCTCGGTCGTGCAGCGGATCGCGATCAATGCTGGCAGGTTTGTGTTGCATACCCGACTCCGCACATTCCTCTCGTATGACACCGCTGCTGCGCTCTCTCTCTTCGCTTTTATTGTCCACGGGTCTGCTAGCACGTGTGCGCGTTTACATGTGTAAATACCCTCGTATGTGCAGGCAAACACACAGGGAAGTGGAAGCACAGTCGTTAATGTCTTTCGATATGAAGCTTGTGGCTTGAGCTCAGTTCCAAACTATAGCAAATGTCAGTAATGAGTGAGGTTGATGCGGCATGGCCTTTCAATGCCACACCACTATATCATGCTATGAACCACACCACCTCTTGGCACATTGTCCCTTGCCACATCACACCAGCACACACAGCAAACTGGGGTTTCACAACCTTTTTGCACTTCAAGGCTGCGTAGTCCACTCAGGTCTAGTCTCCACGGACCACTAGGTGGTGCTCGCGGCCCACTGATGGGTCGCAATCCGCCGCTAGAGAACGGCAGCACCACACCACACAACTACACCACCATATCCCACAACCACTCCACATTGCACACCACATCACACAACGACACCACCATATCCCACAACCACACCACCATATCCCACAACCACACCACACTGCACACCACACCACACAACTATACCACCATATCCCACAACCACTCCACACTGCACACCACATCACACAACTACACCACTATATCCCACAACCACACCACATCCCACAACCACACCACACTGCACACCACACCACACAACTATACCACCATATCCCACAACCACTCCACACTGCACACCACATCACACAACTACACCACCATATCCCACAACCACTCCACACTGCACATCACACAACTATACCACCATACCACACGACACTAGCCAACGCTGTGGCGCCGCTCCACCCCACTGCCCCACCGTACTACGTGTTGGTGTGCCGCACTAGTCCATGCAATGGTCGTACCGCGGCACCTCCGCTCACGGCGGACCCCGGGCCCGCGTTGGGTTTCAACCGGTCGCCCCGGTGCGCTCAATAGCGCCGATTAGTTCCACGCCTAACTGCGCTGCCCGCTGACAACAAATTGCACGCTTTAGCGGCGCCTGAATGGAGTAGGCGGAGGTGTGGGCGGGAGAGGGGGAGGTGGAGGGGGATTGGGTTTGGCGACGGTGTCGGTGCCGGGTGGGACATTGTGGAGGTGATTTGTGGGACGGGCGGCGGGCGCTGTCGTGTCTACGCGCCGCGTCGCCAGCCCGACGCTCGCACGAGTGGCGCAAGCCGAGATTCCAAAAGGCTCGACTGAATAATCGGATGTTTTATTTCCATTCCTGTCCCCCCACCCCACTTCCTCCGCGGTGGCCCTAAATAATAGTAATAATTTTCTTATGGAGTGGCTTCAATGGGGGCCTCTGCAGCGTTATGTGCAACCTGTAACGAGTGTACATTTGAACTGAGGTATAGTATAATAATATATTGGAGCAGTCCTGCGATTACACACTTGTCCCCCCGCTGGCTCCTAGGGACGTCTAGGGAGCCCCCCTCCCATCCCTGAAGTGGGTGTTCTCAGGCCAATAGACTCCCCTGCACTGCACTGTTTCTGCTGCTCTGGGTGGACGCGAGAGCTTAAAGAACCTCGGCACGTCATTTCCCGTCCGGGAGGCCGAACCAAACCGGTGACCTCTCGTGACGCCGGTCCATCGTGCGAATAAATCGCGTCACGTCACCCCGACAATAACGCATTGCACACGATCCCAAGACTGTTGTTGTACCGATGCAGATTTGTCATGGATCGATGATTGAGAAGCGCCTTCCTAAGTTGCTCTCTCGGGATAGCCGTCATGACGTGTATTTGTGTACTCGATGTGGCTTACCCGAAAGAACAGCTTTGGAATGCAATTTTAATTGCATTGTCGTTTGTTGCTGCTTAATGCCAGCGCACTTGTGCCATGGCCTGTCCTCTTGGGTGACCCCCCCCTTCCCAACACTCTCGGCCCCCCCCGTCCCTCCCCAGTCCCCCCACATCCCCCTCAGCACGGCCGCCCGGCGGTGTAGAGTGACGGCGGTTCGCAGACGGCGCCGTGTAGGCTGCACCGCATGACGCCGCGGTGGCGCGGGTGAATCCGCGATCAATACCAAAGGCCATCTTATCGACCTGGACAGCGAGCACAGACGCGCGAGCGCGCTTACACACGGCCGTGCGCGCACACGCACACGTACACATGCGTGCACACACCCTCGTGCGTACAAGTACATATCCGTGCGCACGCATACACACAAGTGCGCGTAATCACGTGTGCGCACACAACACATGTGCGCGTACACGCATGCGCACACATACACACGCACACATGCACATGCTTGCACACACGCACACATACACACGAACACGCACACATTCACACGCACGTACACGTTTACACATATTCAAGGACACGTGCACTCATACAAGAGCACACATTTAGGCACACATTTGCGTATATGTGCACACTTGCACTGACAAAGATGAACCTCTTTCCGCGTACCGTACACGAGATGTTGGGGCCAGTGCCACCCGCGAGGAGGGTGCAGAGCCGTGTGTTTGTCGCCGGTGTTAGGTGTTGTGTGCGAACCGCATCGTCACCGTTCCATCCCACATTCGTGCCACATCTGCACAAAGACAAAGATCCCCCATATAGACTTAACAAACGGTAGGGTCAAGTGCCGATAGCGAGCACCTATGAAGGTCGACACGGCACACGAGGGGGTGGGTGCCAACACCACGCCCAACCGCCTTTGTCTCCCTAGTGGCAATATTTTCACATTGCACTATGTACTCATTTGAGGCTTAGTCGACCTCGGGGAGGCCCAGGACCAGCCCAGAAATTCGTCACCGGTTTTAGCCGTGAGCGAGATTCGAAACTCGGTTCGCCGGGTTTGTAGCCCAGCGTGCTACACATCTGTACAACGCACACGCACACACGCTCGTATACACACAGAAGCATCCAGCAGCCAGGAAAGGCTTTTCACGTTTTGTTATTGTTTATTTATTTTGTGCACAATAACGTACATTATTTTTTTTGTTCCCATTTTTTTCTCTGCTTTCATTTTTGTTATTCTTTCTCCTTCGTGACCCGCATCTCCCCCCCCCACCCCTTCCATTTGCTCTGTTGTGCGGATGCTTTCAATATTTAACCCTTGCCGTGCAGAGACGTGTCGGTGGCAGTCTCGCAGGGTTAAACATAGTGAACCGACTTCACTGGTGCGCCCCGGTTTCCCTGGCCCTTGTTGGTAGAAACGCAAGGTGCGACGGTGCGTCGATTGGCTGGGAAACCGTGCCGTCGCGGCGCATTCGCCGCCCGCCGCAGAGGTCCACGGTTGCAGTTCGGCGTCCGCCCCGATTAATGCCGCGGCGTCCGTTAACCATTAGAATCTAGAGTCTGTCTGCTTCAGAGTGCACGTTAAAGACCCACCGAGGTAATTTTATTAGAGTAGGGCTTGTGTGCTGGTTTCATTGCACACATTTGGCAGATTAAAAAATATGACTCACAGTAAATTTAATTGGCATGTTTTTATTGTGAAAATTAGGCAGGACCCTCCAGAACGAGTCATGATACGCAGTGAAGCTTTCGTGGGAAAACAAGCTTATTAATAATAAGATACTAATTGCTTCATCGATTAAAATGCATTGTTATGATTCAATGGATCTGTCATGAGCGTAAGAAAGGTATGTTAATTGAGTCACTGTCATCAGCTCTACCACCTTCCCACATTCCCACACTCACTCAGCAAGCTCCGTTTAGAATCATCAAACCATCACCCAAACCTAACCAAACTTTCACTTAGCTCTCACCAAACCCTCACCAAACTCTCACCTAGCCTTCAACAAACTCTCGTCAAACCCTCGCCAAACCCTCGCCAAACCCTTTCCAAACCCTTACCAAACCCTCACCTCGCTCTCACCAAACCCTCGCCAATCCCTCACCAGACTCTTTCCAACCTCTTACCAATTCCTCACCAAATCCTCGCCAAACCCTCACCAAACCTTTCCTTAGCCCTCACCAAACCCTCGCCAATCCCTCACCAAACGCTCGGCAAACCCTCGCCAATCCCTTCCTAAACCCTCACCAAACCCTTGCCAAGCTTATTCTCCTCTCCTGAACAAAGGAATGTTGGTGGGACACGGTGAGAAGAGATGGACAGGACTGTCCATGAGAAACGCTGCTGATTATGAAAGATAAAACGATTCTATCATGGGTGTCAGCTCTGGTTAAGAGAAACAGATATTTGGGGTTGGGGGGGTTCGTTCGTTTCACTTTGACACCGGTGCCTCCTCGGCTTGCCAGCTCGTCTCGCCCGTCCGCTGGTCCCAAGAAAAAGCGGCAGACTGAAAATTAAGCTGATGAATTAAGACGTGAAGAAAAACACACCAGATAGGATGCGGTTTTTGCGGCTGGCGGTGCCGCAGATCGGTGCAGGTTGCCATGGTCTCCCGGCGAAGTAGTTGTGGCGGTGGTGACACGGTGCCGGCGCCAAGGCGGGGGTGGCGAGGCACAAGGGTGAAGTGAGTGCCGGTAGGTGAGAGGGACTCGGGCGGATATGAGGCGAGCGAGGGAGCGCAGGGGAAGCGAAGGGCACCACCGTTCAGCGCGAGACAGGGAGCGAGGTCGAAGTGCCTTTACCTCGTGGCAAAATTTACACACTGATCTAGGTACTATCTTATTTCAGGCTGAATCGACCTAGGGCAGGCACAGGGCCAATTAAAATCGTTCCTAGTGCTGGCTGTGAGTGGGAATCGAGCTTGATCCGTCGGTTTGCAGTCCAGCACGCAAACCATTGCAACACCACTCTCCACCTCTTCACAGACAAGTGTGGAAGCGCTAGCTAAAACGCCTTCTATAGTGGCTCTCACCACAACTCTCTGTTGCAGATAGGCTGCCCACAACGACAATGTGTCCAAACGATTGCAGGGCAGCATTTTTATACGCTCTGCGTCACTTTCCTATTTCTGGAAAGGTGAGCGGATCTGCACGACGGCCTCTGGTGCTGTCATCTGATGAGCGATATGGGGCAGCGGCCAGCGGCTCTAAGGGGCTATGTGCCACACCATGCCAGCCATCCCGGACCTCCCCTTGCCAATGCCTCATCTGCGAGCATATGACCCACCGCCGCCCCCCCCCACCCGCGCCCCTCCACCCCTTTGTCGATAACACGTTTTCTCCCCCGCGCGCTGCAGGTGCCTGCAAACAGAAACCTTTCGCATCGATTTTCCTCGGCGAGGCCTCGCACTTCCCACACGCGCCCGCGGCCTTGACGTTACTCTCGTGCGGAGCGCATGTACGCGCGATTGCGTGCATGCGATTTTGACAACGCTAAGCGATGTCCCATGTTTGGTGAAGGCCGGGACAGGTAGGCGTTGGGATCGTAATACAGCAAAAGAGTGGCCGCGTGGCCTCGAGTGAGCTGTTGCGTGTAGTGCGTGGAGGGTGGTGGTTGATAATATCGGCAAGCCCCGGCTCCACTGGTGAGACACTACATGGCGGCGAAGGCCGTGCCAGTTGATGCGTCGGGTACGGAACGCATCTGCGGAAGTTTACGTGGCCGGACAAGTAACGGGTACGTTTTGCTCAAGAATCTGGTTATTGTACACAGTGGTCACCTAGCCAGTCGTTAGCCGGGCTCAATCCTCTCTTGCCTTCAGGATCTGACCACCCTGGTTACAGATTGTTGGCTGCATCCTCGATGATTTGGTTATGGGGTGGGGGTCCCTGTTGTGAGAATGTAGCTAGAATTTTCATAACGGGCTCTGGACCGTTCACGACCATGCACAGATAGAACGGCATCACCCATGATTGTCCTGTAACACACTGAACAGCGTGCATGGCGAAGTATGGACAAACGGTGTCCACGACCCGCACGTCGTGGGGGAGGGTCTCATCCAGCAGTGGATTGACAGGCGGAGGGGGGTTTGCGTGGTGCGCGCGTCACAAGGAGCGGGTTGCATGCTCCCCCACCAGGCCGCGGCGCCGCTCGGAATCCCGGAGCGGTTTAACGCGGCTGGGAAGGGTATATTGATTGACGCGGTTGGGTTTCCATTTAGAAGTAGGCGATATTTCCCTCACTTGTAGAAGTAGAAATATATTTATCACCCGCCTCGTTCACGGTGTCGGCGTGAGTGCGTTTGTGTGAAGAATCAGAATCGGCGACACTGGGTGGCTCAGTGGTGGGGTGCGGGGGGAGAGCTCGTTTCTCTTCTGTGCTTTATCCTTGGTGGCCAGGGCTGGGCAGGGACACGAGGCGGGCTGGGTTGGCTTCACTGGAAGTCTCGTAATTTTTTCTGGAACCTATTGGGGGCCCTCCTCTCTTACCGTCGTTGGTTGTAACCCTCCTCTCTTTGCTCGTTTACCCCCTACATTACATTAAAAATGTAACAAGTCACTTAAAAAAAAGGAATCCACGTGTCCGAAGGTCCGTCTTAGCCTTGAGCGGTAAGCAGGCGGTGTAGCGGGGTGGCTCAGGGGCCGTCGCTGAGCCGTGAG
>JAZEWT010000027.1:5221401-5264002 GCA_036362905.1 Mordacia mordax
GAAGGCGCAAGGAAACGACCCTCTCGTTCACCGGGGTGAACTCCAACACATGGCGGCTGAGCTGGGGAGCTATAAGCAAGCCCACACCAGCTCGCCGCCGCTACCTACTTTAGTTCATCGTACAATTGAATTCGATTTAGTGGAACGATTGAGCCAACCCAAAAATACTTTATTATGTGTAATGGTTTTAGTTTTATAATTAAACTTTTATTTTCAATCGAGTAATCTGTGGTTGGTTGATTTTTCAAATTCAGTCCGTGAAGCCGGCACACACTGGTCTGCTGTTGAAAAATATGTCACAAGATCTGTGACGTCCAGCTGCGAAGGAGATGATGCGAAGCGCTGTATTTACACTCGCAGCGATATCCAGGTCACCATTAAATTCCAACTGAAGCCGTGTCACCGCACACACAGCGGTGGGGGGCATCGTGACGGCCAAGGCCTCCAGGAGGTAACAAACAAAACGCAGAGGTAATCGTAACAAATCATATTAGCCGCAAAATTATTCCAGTGTGCAAAAACGCAATACTCAGAGTTAAACAGCTTTGCCAGCAAGCGTCAAGACATTAAACGGAGGTTCTAAAGTGTAACCAACACGCAGAGGTGCGGAACGCAAACAGCATCGTCGCACATGGGATCGGTGCGATGAGTTCGGCGCGCACCGAGCGTTCGAAACGTTCCCTTTGTTCGTTCGTTCTCCCCAGCACCGCCTGCCGCGGAGTCGTTTCCCATCCAGGGCCTTCTGCTCGGCGATTCTTCGGCCGGGGTTCTTAAACCGTGGCCGCTGGTTCGGTTTAATGTCCCGCCGTGGGGTTATTTGTGCCTGGAGATTGAGAGTGAACCGTGAAAAGGTTAATGCTGCTCTGGCCAGCCCACCCGCACACACCCGCGCTCGCTCGCTCTATTCACCGCCTGCACGTGGCGAGCCAAGGGCTTGCTTGTTGACCTGCAAGCGGTTGCTAATGTGCCTATTTTGCCGTAAGCCATTATAGCGGGCGGGCTAACAGCCACAATTTAGCTTTATTAAGCGGTTTTGATTGAAGCACTGTTTGAGTAACACGGCTCGCCAATTAACGGTTGGCTGTCCGCAAATGCATAGCATGGGGAAAAATATACATGTTTGTGAAAGCGCGGACGAAATAATTATGATTCTTATTTTAATACTTGGGTTTGTGTCAAGATATATATGTAAAAAACAGATAGAGAGCAAATTGCGATGCCGCATTTGGTTGTAAGTGACAATGATGATGTGTCAATCTGCCCGCGGACGATACTTGTCTGTGAAACATTGCAGCTTGTTTGGTGCTCTGACTAAACTGGATGGAGTGGTGGCACAGCAGTTAGGGCAACGTGCTACTAGCCCAGCAACCTGACTTTAACTTACCAGACACAATTACCATCATCGGCGAGCGTTACCTGAAGCAGCCTCTAGCACAGATCCGTACATTAATATTAATGTAAATTTCATTGCTCTACAAACCCCATGTATTGCAGTGGTGCATGCCAACCGCCATGGTCGGGCACACTGTGAATGAGTCGTCGATTGGTTTGTGTCAGCATCCGTGTGTGTGTCGATGTCCCTCTAAAGTGGGCCCGTGTACACCCGCCATGCTCATGGGTGTACAACCACCATGACTACCCCCCCACCCACCATGACTTCCGGTTTGTACCTAATGTGCCCACCAGTGTACACCCACCGTTTCCATCACAGTGTACACCCTCCATGTCCACCGTTGCGCATCCACCGTACCTGCCGTCCGGCCAAGGATGCATCCTTCCACCCCCCTCTCTCCCGTTATCCATTGTTCAATCCTCTCGGTGATGGCGAGGGTTCACTTGAGACTCCTCAGCCACATCTCCGTCTCCTCCAGGCCGACCTCGCTGGCGTGGGAGGTGCGGAAAATGTCACCGGGGCGGCACGTGGCGCCGAGCCCACCCCCCGACCGCATCGGCTCCGTCACGGCCACCAAGCGCAAGCTCACCTTTCCGGCTGCGCCAACACACAAGTGAGACATGGCGGCGGTGTTGGTGGCGGTGGTGTAGGTAGTGGCAGTGGTGTGGGAGGTATGGCTGGTTTGCGTTGTGGTGGTGGTGGTGTAGGTGGTGACGGTGGTGGTGTGGGTTGGGTAGACCTGCGTGTGGACACGGTGACCGTGTATGGTGGGCTAGACGTGCGTCCGGTGGTGGTGATGGTCACACATGGTGACGTTTATCGCATTCATTGTTGGATAATTTTATAGCTGATTGTGGCGCTGGTGGTGTCAGTGACAGCGTTGGCAGTCGCAAATGGTCTGCTGGGTGCGGTGTACCAAAGTGTACCTAATCTGGCACAAACGCCACAGTGACGTCACTGCCACTGAGTGGCAAGTGGCACCTGTTGCTGTTTTACCAGCTGCAGGTTGTTATAAGCGATTGTGGATGGTGACGATGACGGTGGTGACGGTGGTGGTATTTTACTGTCCCTGTTGCTGGCGGTGGTGGCCAAGGTCACGGTTGTCAGATTCACTCTGTTTGTCTCTGCAGCCCGCACTTTGGTGGTAGACTGAGCGTTCTTAGGTGAGCCCTGCGTTGAACTGTGCATGCTGTCAACCCATCTACGCATGCCACAGGACTCCCCCCATGGCTTGCCAAGTGCCCTGCAGAGTAGCACAAGTCTGCATCCGACGTTCGATTAACCGGTCGCACAGCCGCACTCGCTGCACGTTTTCGTGTATTGCCTTGCGACAGTTTGGTTCCATCTCCATCACAGTGTGCCACTACCCCTGCCTCATCGGATATTTCTCTGGAAGAGTGGCTTGTGAATATATCCGTTTCTCAACGTTAAGTCAGAGTCTCTCCGCTCACAACAAGCACGGAGCATCGCTAAACCCTATTGGTGCCCCCCCGGGCCAGTGGCGGAAGCTCCTTGACGAGCACCCGAATTCGTGTGGCACGACGGTCGCCACCGATTTCGTGTGGCACGACGGTCGCCACCGATTTCGTGTGGCACGACGGTCGCCACCGATTTCGTGTGGCACGACGGTCGCCACCGATGTCGTGTGGCACGACGGTCGCCACCGATTTCCCATGGAGCCGTTTGCATCTCATTCTGATCCGCGGGAGGCGAGTCGACCTCCAAACCGGGAGGGAGGATTGAGGTCGTCACCTTGCGGTTGTGAGCAGAGTGCTCTGACTACGGTGAGGGTTGCTGCGACACGGTGACACCGCGAAACGGCAGTGCCTATCGTCCGAGTCGGAGACGGCACTTTATGGGCCCCGCGGCAATGAAAATAATTCAACTAACAATTTTCCTGATTAACGGTTTTTACATAATCCTCTAAATGATGCATTCCGGGGTTCAGTTCTCATATAATAGGTTGTTTAATTGTTCATTTATCTGTAGTGTAATAAATCAAATAGATACGTGAAGCTTGAATGTTACAATATTTACGATTGGCTCACGTTGAGTGATGGACGGTGGATATTTTTTATGCAATTTTTTCTTTGTACTGGAAATGTAGTAAAGTACAAAATCACTGTAGTACAAATGTGAAAGAGAATCGCAGAGCGTTGGGAAACTAACGTCATGATAACCGTCAAATTGTGGATGTCAATATAGTGTTGTGGGAGATGCTATCACAGGCGCCCGGTGGGCCCCAGGAGAGACGCAGCATGGCTCTGTCGCCCCGCGGCGTCTGTCTGCTCTCACGCGTATCGTCTGTGTCACACAAGCGATGTTATCCCCCATCTCTGCGCTCCGTCACTCCGTCCCTCCGCCCCGTCTCTCCATCCCATCTCTCTCCGACCCATGTCACAGCTCCGTGGGGTCAAGCTGGGCGGACAAAGTTCGTGCCAGTCAACCAGGTACGGCGCAAGTGCCGAAATCCGGCGCGGAAGCCATTGTGGGCGTGCCGGAACGGAACCAACAGCTGCCGGACAGTAAGTCCCGTCGGTGGGCTTGACTCGGAACTTGGGAGTTTGTGGATTAAAGACGCAGATACGTGCGTCGTTTGCCTGGTGAAACGCAATAATAATTTAAATGAAATCGCTAACGCTTACGTAGCGAATCAAAAACGTGCCATCATTTTTTTTGCTTGAGTTCATTTCTCACGAGAGCACAGGCCCAAAGACCCACAATGCTAAGCGGCCAGCGGACCTGGATTTTAAGCAGACTTGAGAGCCGTAGCGCTGTGGTTGACAAATTGCGCTCAGAGTGAACGCCTGGCTTTGACCTCCCGGCCATGGCTACCGTCGGTGGCGAGCGTGCCGTTCGGCGTGCCGATAGTCTGTGAACGAGTCCTCCGTGGCCGCCGCGGCACCGCAGGAAGGCCTTCGTTGTGTCACCTGGTTTGCTCTAATCTCTCAAGCGTTTTTTTTAAGCGTGAAGTTTAAATTTGCTCCATCAGCAAAAATATTGCGTCATTGTAGAATTTAATTGCATGTGGTATCATTCAACATTGCTTTAAGACTTAAGTACACGTCATTTAAAGACCCAGATGTTAAGTGGCCCTTTCAAGTTATATATTTATAGCAAACATAATTTTCAAGCTGTAAAATTGCAACGAGTGTGATGCTGTCTTATTAGGTTGGTGTCTGTGTAGTTTCTATTTAATTGCCCGAGTTGTTGAAAGTGGTTTTTGTGTTTCTAATGGCATTGAGTTAATACTAGTCTGACGGCGTTCGCGTTTCAGCTTAATTCGTGACAAGTTTGGTGCGAGCTTGCCAATCGGAACTGAACTTTGCAATCAAAAAAAGTTTGAACCGATTAATGGAATTGACATCCGTAGCCCAGCAGTCGTTAGCCTCCTGTTTTCACAGCCGAAGAAATAATTATCTCACTGGCTGTCGCAAGCAAATTAATGGTATTGTTTAGCGCAGTCGGTGGCGACCAGGCCGAAACCACAGACTCCTCGCTGTGACTGTGCAGGTTTCGCAGCCGCGTGGTTTCGAGTTGTGTCGCGTGCCATTTGGCACAACGTCCGACGTTTTACTGCGCGTGCTCCATTTCGTTCCTTAACGGTGGCAGATCATGTGTGGCATCGCCCAGTTGTTGCCGGTGTCAGATGTCCACGGTACTTCGTGAGTGCGGCTTGGGCGAGATGCGTCACGGCTAGCGGAGACGATGGCCGGTGGTAGAGACTTAACTTCAGAGCGGCGTCCAAAGGATGGAACGTGCGATGCTTTTTAAACTTTTTTTATTGAGACTCAGTTGGAAATAAATGTTCATGCTTGTGACCCATCATAGCCTGTTGACAAGAGCGTTCACAATGCTAAATAACAATACACGTAAGTTAGAACTAGGAAAACCACCCAGGCCTTGACGTTCTGTGACTCAGATTGGGTCGTGTCAATTACGTTGAAATTCACTTGTCCTAGAGCACATGCTCTCAGACACCGGAAAATTCTATGAGCTCGTGTGTGGGAACGATATGGTTTGTTGCATCGCCTGACTGAGAGAGATGATGGTGGTTTTGGGAGGCCTTCTTCCAGCAGTGGATATATAATGACTGATGATGATAGCACCATTATGTCCATCATCGGCATGATTACACTCATCATTGCCACGATCTGGAATAGGCTCTGATGGCTCGATATTTTCTCATTAACCACGATTACGATCAGCCGTTATCATTCGTTATCCCAGCCACTGTATCTCCTGTCTGTGTGTGATGATGTGGTAATGGTAATGGGGTGGCCGCCCTTCGTTCCCGCAGGTGCGTCCGCGGCCGACGGCGATGGCTGGGAGATGGTGCAGAGGGGCCGCACTTCCAAGTCCCGCTCGGCCACTGCGCTTGCCAAGGTGGCGTCTGGAAACGCATCCACAAACGCCGGCATTGGCGGCCCTGCGGCAGTGCCGACGACGAACGTGCTGCCGGTGGCAAGTTCCCCGGCGGGCGGCGGACAGCCCGGCAAGACCAACGTGCCGTCATCGTCACGCAGAGACGTCGGCAGTAAAGACAATCGCGAGGCGGCGCCTAGGGGCGCAAGGCCGCACGCCACCGGCGGTGGCGGCAGCAGCGGAGGAGCCAAGGTAACTGTGAGGCCCAGTGTTTGCTTGGCTTTGTCCCCAGTCGTTCGTTCCAGTCGTGCACCATCATCATCGCGAGATGGAGAATCCGTACCGAACTTACGTGGAGCAAAGCGATTACAGAGAGAAACGCTTGCCGCAATCAGACTGGTATTTGTAATTCTTGGAAGTGGAATTTGTCACAAAGAAGAGTGAAACTGCAGTGTGATGGGATTTTTCGTGCAATCGTCATCAGCCACGCAGAGACCATTAACACTTTTGAGAAACCCAGTTTAACCACAGCTCTATGCAAGTCGGTGGCCGTCTGTGTAGATTCGTGGTGACCAGCCTGAGACCATCAGCTCACTACACTTGAGAGTCAGTTTTGATCACGGGCAGTTGTCTGGATTCAAACTGCTGATCTAAGTGGTGCCGGCTTGGTATGCAGACCTTCATGCCAACCGGTCACCTCCACCTCGTCCGCTTGTACAGGAATCCCATGACCCCGTCACCTGTGGCATAGGTGGTTTTGCGGAATGGAGATTCCCCTGTTTCCTTGAGGTTCTTGATACCTTTCGGATGTAATGTTAACCTGGGATGCCCATGTACGTGCCATCGGTGCCAGGTTGTAATAACGTTAAGTTATGATGCGTAACACGAAGCGTGTCTTGTACGTGTGTAGTCTGGCCGTCTCACATGTGCTGTCCGACCAGAGGCTTCCTCACCACATCACCTCCTCGTTTGTCATAGGCGCAAGTGGACGTGAAAGCACGGCGGGAGAGAGCAGCCAATCGATGTGGTGGTGGTGGCAGTGGCAGCGGCGATGTCGGCGACGGCGGCAGTGGTGGCGGTGGCGGTGGCGGTGGCAGCGGCAGCGGCGGCGGTGGAGAGGAAGTGAAAGTGGCCAGAGTCATCGCACCGGCGCTGGAGAGTGAGGGCGATGATGTGGGATCAGTGGTCATCACTGAGGAGGTGAGTGTATTTAACCCTCTCCCACCAAGGTAAGAGTGTTCATGCATTGACTTTGACTGTCTCTTTAGTGAGGGATCGTGGTAAAGCGAGTGAAGATGATCCAGTGTGATCAAAAGTTTAGTTTACAGTTTTGTTTCCATTGGGATTTTTTCTTTTCCCAACAGAAAACCAGACAAATCGATCAAAGGTTCAACCAGAATTCGCTGAGAAGGAACCAGTGCTGCAGAGACGACTACACCTTGTCTGTCGATTCCACAATAAACGGGGAACGTGTTCCTCCACTCTCACTGAGAAACGATCTCCACACCAACTCCAAACGCAATTCTTCCAGACTTAAACGCGCGGCCCAATTTTTACATGGTGGGATTTTGATTCTGTGGCATGATCGGTGGTCGGGCAGAGTCCCGTGAGTTTCACACGCTCGAATACCCGGTTTAATCCTGGACGGCCTCATCATGACTCCAACCCCGGGGTGCGTGCGGTGCCGCCTCGTTGCTCTAACCCCTTGGCCCCCCCCCGCCCGGCCCCCCTCAGCCCCCCGCCTGCCTCCTCACATGGCCCCGCCCCGTGATTGCGTCGAGCATTAGCCTGGTGGCGGTCCTCACGGCCTGCAAATTAACGGGCACTTTTATTTACGTGTTTTGTTCTTTTCTCCCCTGCTAGTTTGCTTATTTATTTATTTACCCGCACGTGGGTTGTGTGTGTGGTTTTTTTACCGTAATGGGTGCTTCGAAAAGCACGGCAATTTGGTCCCCACTTTCCACCGTTAGTGGTATTAATTAGCGCTAATTAACGCATAGTCTTTTCAACAGACGATTACTCCCCTCTCGGGCCCCCCCGTGCATTACGCTCATTATGCACCCGCGTGTTTGACACATTTTGACACACTGTCGCTTGCGCGCGCCCGCGTATCCGCGCGTCGCTTTGTTTTGGATTCCCCCCCCCAACCCCCCCCGTTCCACCATACGCTACCCCCATCTTTTCTCTAACATCCCAAAAGAAAGCTATCGAGAGAGAGAGGTGCAGGGGAAAATATAGAAATTGTCGCCGTTTTGTTTGTTCGTGCATCCTTCTGCCAAACAGGCCTCTCGTTTACGCACTCCCCGTCCATTACAGCATCGAATTGCTGAATGGCGCCTTCCGTTAATTTACTCGCCAGGGAGAGAGAGAGAGAAAGCGGACTCGCTCGCAGGCCACGGACCCGGACTATTACGCGTTTAGTGTGCGCGGTGGACGCGGGCGTTAATGGTGCCGTGTTGGCCTTTCTCTCGCTTTCCCGCTCTCGCTCGCTCTGGCTCTCTTGCTCGCCCACGCGTTCTCTTTTTGTGCTGGCCCGCTGTTGCTCCCTCGCTCTCTTTCTTGCTCATTCGCTTGCGCTCGCTTTTGCTCGCCCTCTCTCACTCGCTCTCTATTTCGCTCACTCTCTGTTTTTGCTCGCTTTCTCTCTCGCCCGCTCTCTCGCTACATTTCTTGTTGGCTGGCTCGCTCTGTCGCTCTCTCTTGTTCGCTTGCTCTCGCTCGCTGTCTCGCTCGCTGTCGCTCGCTGTCTCGCTCGCTCTCGCTCGCTGTCTCGCTCACTCTCTTGCTCTCTCTTTCGCTCGCTCTCTCTCGCTCTCTCTCTCTCATTCTTTGTCGTTCACTGTCCCGCTTTCTCTCACGCTCTCACTCGCTACTTCTTTCGCTCGCTCCCTTGTTTTCTCTCACTCTCTCCCTCGCTCTCACTGTTTATCTCGCTCGCTCCCTCGTTCTCTCTTGCTTGCTTGCTCTCTCTCTTGCTTATTCACTCTCGCTCTCTCTCTCTCACTCTCTCTCCCACTCTCGCTTTCTCTTGGCTCTCACTCACTCACACTCTCGCTCTCCAGCTATCTATCTCTCTCGCCCTCTCTCTGTCTCTCTTTCTCTCTTTCTCTCTCTGCCTCTCTCTTTGGGCAGCGTTGTTCGTGAGCGTGGAGGCCGCGCTGCCACGGGGCGTCTCATTGCTCCCCTCCTGTGTTGCGTTCTCTCCCGCACTCACGCCGTTCCCCTCCAGCGACCGATTTCTCCCCTTCCTCACCCGAGCGCTACCGTGGAGGGTAACTTAGTAAACGTTAGCGAATCGCGGCGCCGTATTCCCCTGCTGGTGCGTAATAATAATAATAATTGCATTTATAGAGCGCTTTTCACCGGAGGGTCACAAAGCGTCGCACAGAGCTGCGAAGAGAACAGCACATCAACAACAACGACATAAAAACGGAAAATGGGCAACAATACCGTTTATTTCAGTACAATTATCTGTCCTCTTATTTGCACAACAATTATATTGTCTTTCCTAGTGTATCTTCGCAATAATTGTATATTCCAAAGTCACATCCCCGCAATCGCCCACTCACGCCGCTGCTGCCACATCGCTCCCTTTGCACGGCGTTCTAGTGCCGCCATTCTCGACCGGGCAGTCGCGACCCACCAGCGGGCCGCGAGCGCCACCTCGTGGTCCGTGGAGACCAAACCCGCGTGGGTCAAATGGGTCTTGAGGTGGTCGAGAGAGTGCCTCGAGATGGTATTTAGTCTACTCTTCCATGCTGGCCAGATGTCTTGGCAGTGGTAGGAGTGCCCATGCTTCACCCCATCGCACCTGCCCTGCCGATTGACTAATCGTGTTGTGTATGGCTCTAGATTTTCATTAATTGTCTTTCACCCGTTTATTATGCGTTGGTATTTGCAGAACCGTTACTCCTTTCTTCTGCAGTTAACCCCTTGGGCCCCCAGAGTAGGCGTGAGCACAGCCCGGCCGCTCGCCCTAGCAGGTGACGCATGTCGCTTTCTGAATATCCCCACGGTGTCTAAACACGGATCTCTGAAATGAGAAATGAACGTGTTATCGTCTGGCCATGTCACCGCTCTGTCACATGGTCGGAGATTCGGCCGTAGGTACAATTCTGCGGTGTGGCTATGCAGCGGAAACATATGCGCCTCACGGAAACACGGTCCTGCCCTTGGCGATTCGAATGTTGCCTCAGGAGTTCTCCTCCTGTTCTGCGGGGGTTTCCTCTGGGTTCTCCGGTTTCTTCCCACAACAAAAATAAAAACACTCGTTCATTAATTGGCTGATAACATAATATATGGGATACAGTGTCTGGCAAATGGTGGTGCCGGCTGACCTTGTGGCTGCTTTCCCCTGCCTCTCTGCCTTCCTTCGTATTCATGTCTCGTCCATGAGCAGGCTTGGGTTTTTCGTGGTGCGTTGTAAATTGTATTTCTCTTCCGGTCTCCTCGTGCCCTTCGTTAGAGTGATGAGCGCGACGGCGCGCCGCGCCTCGGTGACCCAACGGCCTCCGACCAGACGCCGGTGCCCGTGGAGGCGCCGACCGACGAACGCGGAGCGCGCGGCGCCGGCGCCGTTGCCGTCGGAGGCGGAGAAAGTGGAGGAGGCGGAGGAGGTGGAAGCGACGGGGGTGGCGGAGCCGTGCCGGAGAGCGAGGACGCGCCGCCCGCAGACGGGAAGGTGGCGCTGACGTCCACCGAGCTGCAAAACGTGGGTTGGGTCACGCGGCGGTGGTTGTGCGTTTGTGGGTGGGGGCGGGGGGGGCGTGGGAAGTGGTGGCGTAGCAGCGCAGTGGTTAGCGTGCTGGGCTACGAACCTGGTGACCCGCGTTTCATTTTCGCCTGTGGCCAACACCGTTAATGACAATTTTATGAACTGGTCCGAGGCCTCATCTAGGTCTACTCAGTCTCAATTGAGTACATAGTGCAGTGTGGAAAGCATTGCCACTGGGGATATAAAGGCGTCCGGGTGTGGTGTTGGTTACCTACCTCCCCATTGCCATGATGGCCTCGGTGTGACTCTTGATTCTCAGATATATAGTCCGACTGCGCAACATCCTGTCACCCACTGATGCTGAGAAGCTAATGCACATCTTCATCTCCTCATGAATTGATTGCTGCAATGCACTGCTCCCTGGCACCCCTGCCTACCTGATGAATCGTCTCCAACGTGTGCAGAATGCGGCTGCTAGTGATCACTCGCACACCCATCCACGATCACATATCCCCAGTACCGATGTCTCTTCACTGGTTACCGGTTAAATACAGGATTGAATTCAAGATCCTCCTTCTCACCTACAAGGCTCTCACTGGCGCTGCTCCAACATATATCCATGACCTACTTCAGGCACCCTCCTCAACACGACAACTTCGATCCTCCAATACGGCCCAGATCGCACCTCCTTGCGATGGGTGACAGAGCCTTCTCATGCGCTGCTCTCAGACCCTGGAATGCCCTTCCGTTGGAGATTCGTTCAGCTGAGTCCCTGGGGAATTTCAAATCTCGTCTCAAGACACACGTGTTCCGTAAAGCTTTCGAGCCCTCTGGCTAGGACTGTTAATGTGGCTCAGTGTTGTCATGTGGGGAGATGGCTTTCTGCCGACCTGCACCTGTTCTGGAACATTTATTCCTTCCTTGTTTGTTGAATAATAACAGTTTATTTATTTATTACTGCTTACTATGTCCTATTATTTATTGCTACTATTTCACTTTCAGTTGAACTGTCATGATGTGGTTGACATGCAGTTCTGTCTACAGCTCTGATTTGTAAAAAACCCGCAGATAAACGGTATTGTTGCTGATTTGCCGTTATTATGCCGTTGTTGTTGAAATGCCGTTCTTTGCGCAGTTCTGTGCAGCGCTTTGTGACCCCTGGGTGAAAAGCGCTCTATAAATGTAATATTATTTATTATTGAAGGCGCTCGCTAACCGCACTTCACTCTGAATGCTATTCGGGGAGATCTATTCCGTTTTGCCACGGTGTGCTTTGTTAAAGCGGCTTGTGGCTCCTTGGGCGGTACTCTGCCCGCTCGGCACCCAAACGGGGCCACTGCCCCCTCACAGGGGGACGTGACAACCGGGTCGAGCACTATCTTGGTCTCACGAGTTCTCACCGCGGTCAACAAAATACACTTGACTCAGCCGCTTGACCCGACACGCACCCGACCCCGTCAAGTCTGGGAAGGTAAGCAGGCTGGACGCTGGTTAGTGCGTTGCTCGCCGTCACTTCTGGCCCTTGTCGGTGGAAGTGGGCTCGGTGCTTACGTGGTGGTGGTCAGCGCGGGGCAGCGTAGCAGGACCCCCTTGTTGTACTGTATTCCCGTGCTCCGACGTGCCGTCGAGGCGTCGCCGGCGCGGGGAGAGCGAGCGGCGGGAGATCGCCGCGCACGGCCACCGCGGCGACAAGTCGCCCGCACGCCGCAGGGTCCTCGAGTCGAGCGCTTTGTTCTTTCTGTACCTCCTCACGACCATCACGGGCGGGCTTTGAAAACATCGGCGCACGCACGAGCGCGCACATACATTTATAATATTTATATACATTGTGTCTTTTATGTTTTTTTGGGTTCGCTTTTATGATCTCGTTGAATCACTACGAGGTTGCGCTATTCACTCGCACAACCCTTCTTGCTTTATCCAGGCGTGCTGCCCCCCCTCCCACCCGCAACGCTTCCAAACACCATAGCCCTCTCCGCCTCCTCCCCTGCCCTGCCTTGCTTCCCTCCTGGTGCTCCCGTATACCCCGTTCTCTACCCCCTCCCACCGCCCCAATCATAAGAAGGTACTCTCTCTTTCTCATGTGCCTCCTCACTTGGCGCGCTTCTTTCGGCCGAGGAAGCTCAGCTAAAAGCTTTTCCCCCATTGTTGCGAGCGGTGCTCGCTCGCGTGGAGTGGCTGCGCCGGGCGGCGTGCCTCCCGTGCACTCCCCACCCTACTGCTCTCTCCCCTCTCTCCCGCCCTCTCCCGCTCTCTCCCCTCTCTCATGCTCTGTGTGCGTGCGCCGCTCTCCTGCAACGATCCTCCACTCCGTACGTCTCTCCTGTGCTTTTTCTCTCTCTCTTTCTCTCTCCTGCTCGTGCTCCACCGCTTTGTGCTCCGCTCTCTTTCGCACTCTCTTCTGCTTGTAGGCTCCCTCCCCCCCCCCACCCGATATTTTGCCTACACGCGCATCCTCCGCGCTCTCGCCCCGCTCCATCCTCGCTCATCGTGTTTCGTTGTCTCAGCCTTTACTTCGTCCTATTAGCAAGCACCTATTTAGGTCGATGGTGTGGCCATCGCCATTATCGCTTGGCCTCCGTTGTCACCGTGTCGTAATAGTCTTCCGATAATTGTTGGCTGAATTTATACTTTAACAGACTGTTGGGGCAATTGATATTACTGAGAGCCTAAGAAGTCCGGCACGGGGCACGAGCGGGTGAGAGTGACCAGCAACAGGTCCTGTCACCTCTGTGTCCCCACTGCCGATGTTTAGCCACAGCACCAGGTACTTTTTAAGACTGATAGTCGACCGATTGGAGACCCGGGACCGATTCCGTAATCCACCAATGTTATCGATCGTGGGGAGGAATCTGAATTCGCGTCGCCGGGTTTGTTGCGCGGCGCGCTAACAGCCACGCTCCACAAACCCGCGCGTGCGCACACCACAGGAAGACGGTTCCTCCGCAGAGCGACTTCACTTTACAGCACAAGGGCAGTTAACAAGCACCTGTTAGGGGCGAGGCAGTGCGGCACAGGAAATGCACTACGGTGGCCGACGTGAGTTGTGGTAAATGGCCAGAATCCTCTCTCACCATCAAGGCATCACGCTTAAGATAAATATGTGGGGTATGGGGTTAATGTGAGAGTGGGCTGCTAATGCATTTGGCCACCCCCCCCACCCCCCAACATTCCACCGCCCCCCCTCCTGTTCCAGGGATCGCATTTGTGCGCTCAGCCTCCCTGTCCTGAGGCCATCAGTCCCCGGTGCGGTCCCAATTGCCATGGGGCGCGTGTGTGTGCACGCGAGTGTGTAAGTATGTGCGTTTGGCGCATGAGCGTGTATGCACGCGCGTTTCGACGTACACGCGTGTGCATTCGCGTGCGTTTATACGTGTATGTACGCACGTGTGTGCGCGCGCGCACATGTATGTACGTACGCGCCCGTGTATACGTGTGTGTGTGCGTGTCTACATACTCGCTTGTTTACGTACGCGCATGTTTGTTCGTGTGCACGGAGTGGTAGCGTCACTGTTAGTGTGTTGTGCTGCGAAGTTGGACACCCAAGTTTGATTCCCGCTTACGCTCGATACCTGCGGCGATTATTCTGTCTGGTTCCTGGACATCCGCTAGGTTGACTCAGCTTGAGTTGCATCTATGGTGCAGTGTGAACATTGCCACTCAGGAGACAAAGGCAGCCGGGGATGGTGCTGGTCACCCACCTCCGCGTGTGCTGTGCCGTGCTTAATAGGTGCTCGTGAACAGCACTTGCTCCAACAGTCTGTTCAAGGACATACGGGTATTCTCTGTGGTTTTGTGTATATATATATCTATCACTATGCGTACCAATATGTATGTGTGTGTTTGCTAACAGCACTTGACCTGTCAGTCTGTTCAGGGTGTATGGGGGTCGTTGTGTATATGTGTGTTTACTTGTGCGCCTGTATGTCTGTGTGTTTGCGTGTGCGTATGTATATTTGTTCGTGTGTATGTGTCTATCTGTGGTAATATATGGGCGTATGTGCGAGCGTCAATATATTTGTGTTCATATGAGTGTGTGCGCGTGGGGAGCGGTGGCCCAGCGGTTAGCACTCTTGGCTACAAACCCAGTCATACGAGTTCGAATCCTGCTCACGGCCAACACCAGTGACGATTAACCGGTCCTGGGCCTCTCCTAGGTCGACTCAGTCTCAAATGAATACCCAGGGCAATGTGAAAATATTGCCACTAGGGAGACAAAGGCTGCCGGGCGTGGTGCTGGTCTTTGTCTTTATCTTTGTATGTGCGTGTATATTATCTGTGTATATACGGAGCAGTGGCTCAGCGGTTTGCGCGTTGGGATATGAACGCGGCCACCCGAGTTCGAGTCTCGCTCACGGCCACCACCAGCGACGATTTTCTGGTCGAGTCATGCACCTCCCCTGGGGCATCTCAGCCTAAAATGAGTACCTGGTGGAATGTGTAAACAGTTCCACTCGGGCATGGTGCTGGTTACCCACCCGAAGGCCAGTCGTGCTGGCCTTCGTAGGTGCTTGCTAACAGCACTTGACCCTACAGTCTGTTAAGGCTGTACAGGGGATCTTTGTTCGTTTCTATGCGGAGGGATGGGCAATGTGGTTAGTGTACTTTGCTATAGACCTGCAAACTGATTTCAATTCCTGGCCCTATCTTAACATGCACGGCGAGTGATGCTTGTGTCAATCTCTAGCCTCCCAAAGCCCCCCGCAAACCGGGGCGGGGACGGATGATCAAGCTTCTCTTATACCCAATGCAGTTTCACGATGAGCCCTCATCCAGCAGTGGGTTGACTGTGTGATGCCACTTACAATGCATCTTTGTGCATTTGCATGGAGCGCACGAGAGTCGATCTCCGCGGACCGACGTGTCGCTATGCAATAATAATAATTGCACTTAGAGAGATATTTTCACCCGGGGGCCACAAAGTGCTGCACGGAGCTGTGTAGAGAACGGCACGTTAGAAACAACAGCGCCGCGTTATTACCGTTAAGTCATTATGATCACGAATCACAATCCACCTCTTCCTGTCTCGTGGTGCGATCCCAATCTTGATTTTAGTTTTTCAAGCTTCTCCGCACACGTTTCAGTATTTGTTCCGCGTTCCTGGTCCTCGTGTCGTACCAGCACACATATATTCACAACATCTTTCCCTAAGGCACATCGGTTGTTTACTTTTCATGATCGGCAATTGAATTGGCCTCACCTTGAGATAGAAATGCAGGAACGTGTTGATCAGAGGACTTGCAGTTTAATAATAATAAGTGACAGAATCCACCGTTAAGGAAATTAACAAAATAAATCAGCAGTGTCTCCTTCACGTAACTGCCTCTCCACTTAAAAATAATAAAAAGCATATCTTACACCAGCCATTGGCACCACACAAAGCCTTCTGGGAGTGCATCCTTTCAGCAGCATTGATTCAATGCATGCAAGCCCCGGACTAGTTTTTACACACAGGCTTGCTCGAATCGTTGCTGAGAATGGCTCTCGAAAGCTCTGCGTGTGGGATAGCCGTGCTTGGCACTGTTCCGTACGTCTAGCCGTGGAGACGAGAATTGGTGCTCATTAGCATCTGTTCTTGGTGCCACACAGAACTATATAGCGTGCGGCATAAATCGCTTTACTGGACATAATGAAATCACGACGAGGAATGATATTTGTTAGCTATTTTAAAAAGTGGCAACGCTGCATAAAAGCTATACAACACACTATTGCACCGAGCGTATTAACGTCATTGCTGCCCAGTCAGTAGAGCTAAATGTAACAATAATTATTCTTGGTTGAGCGACTTATGCCGCACCCTGTATAATCATTCCGTTTTTTGGTAATTCTTGAGCTATGTAGTTCTTGTAAAAGCTGTCCAGCAGGGAGGGGTAATAAAGTTACAATATCTCAGGGCACCAGGGAAAATTTTGTTAGGATAACTAACTTAGGCAGCGTATCTTTGAGCTGTGGGCAAAAAACGGAATACCGGGCAAAAACCCAGTCGGGCACCAGGAGATAACACGCGAACTCCACGCAGAACGGTGCCCGAGCCGGGAATCGAACGCGAGTATTTCTTGCTGTGAGGCATCAGCGCTACCCACTCTGCCACCGTGCCCCCCGCGATGGCACAGTGAGTGGGCATGAGCAACACACGGCCGGGCAGCCCTGGAACGGAACCTTCGATGGCGGAGAATTGATCACGGCCGGCAGTGACGACGATTTAACGCACGGTCACGCCTTCTCCGCTGGTCCCCACAGAGCATGGCAGCGGTGCTGGCGGAGGAGGAGGAGCTGGCGTGCCGTCTCGAGCGTGAGAACGAGGAGGCCATCGCCAACGCTATTGCCGAGGAGGAGCAGCTGACTCGTGAGATCCTGGACGAGCAGGACCTGGACACGGCCGGGGAGACAGACACGGAGAGCGAGCTGTCGGTGAGCGGCGCGTCCCACCCAGCGCGTCCCACCCAGCGCGTCCCACCCAGCGCGTCCCACCCAGCGCGTCCCACCCAGCGCGTCCCACCCATCGCTGTGCACGGGGGTCGCTGGGGTGCGAGACGAGAGCGAGCGCTCATTGAGATTTTCCCCCAGCGGTCAGGGGTTGAGGGGTTATAGTTACGGGTTAGTAATCATACTCCGATAAACAGGTGTTTATTATTACAGCGTAAAATACCTCGTGGGTTTGCAAGCTCTGGATACCGGAGCCCCGCGATGCAACAAGCGTGTCAATGAACCAACGCAAACAACATTCAAAAGATCACGGTAACACGGGGGCGAGCGAGGTCACGGAGGGCTACGTTCTGCTCTCTGCGGTTCGTGTTGGGGTGAGGGTTAGGGTCGTGGTGTGCTGACGACTCGGAGAGTGAGCTCTCACTGAGAGACAATCTCCCATCGGTATGTCAAGGGTTTAGGGGTTATAGGGTTAGCGTTAAGGGTTAGGACACGGAGGGCAAGCTGTCTGAGAGCAGCGCCGGCCGTACACCCCATGGCTCGTTCAGGAGTGTCGGGTCAGAGTCGTGGTTCGTAGGTGACTCGGAGAGAACATTGTAAGTGAGGCTCCCCTTTAGGGAGGTCACGGTTTGTGAGTTTCGGGGTTAAGTGTCAGGATAAGGACACGGTGAGCGAGCAACACAGCACTTGCTACACAACTCTCGCCACACAGCACCCGCCACACAGCACCCATTACAAAGCGCTCGCCGCACAGCACTCGCCACAGCACTCACCACACAGCAATCACCACACAACACCCGTCACAAAGCTGAACGTTCTGCGTTCAGCAGTCAAGGCATCGCATCGCGGTGAAGGGGCTACGGTTGGGGAGATGGATCGACTCTCCATAAGTGAAACTCTCCGCCCAGGGGGTCACGGGGTTGCTCACGGGTTTGGGGTTAGGGTTTAGAAGTTGTTGGGTTAGAGGTTAGGGTTTGACATTTGTGGTTGTATTTAGCGATTACGATTGAAAGTTACGTGTACAATTTACATTTAGTGGTTACGGTTAGAGTTTTCGCATTAGGGGTTATGGTTGTAGGTTATGCTTACCAGTTATAGTTTAGGGTTGCGGGTAGAGGTGATGTGCTGCGAGTTAACATTCGGTATTAGGAGGTGGTTGATAGCATATGGTTTACGATTTAAATTCACGAGTTGAGAGTTCGGTGTTCCTGTCGGGATTTTACTGGGGTTTGTGTTATGGCTAGGGGTGAATGCTCGCCATTAGAGGTGTGGCATTTAGAGTTGTGGTAAGGGGCTAGAGAAGCAGGAGTTAGATTTTGGGTAAAGAATTGGAAGGTGCATAGTTTGCGTTATAAATTGATAGCACGGTTAGATATTAAGGGTCAGGGATTGTGGATTACCTGTGGGGTTTAGCATATGAGGATTAGAGATTAGGATGAGGCTCTTGTGTGAATTGTCTATGATCAGGATTTTGAAATGTTCTCATCGGATTGCGAATATGAATTTAATTGTCCTTAGTAATCTGTGGTTAGAGTGAAGATTAATAATAACACAATTTCTAATGCACCACGGGAAATGTCTCGAAATGTCTCGCGAGTCATGTACCAGGCGCGTATCCCGAGGCGTAGCAAGGAAACGGCAGGGGGGGGGGGAGTTAGCCACCCGGTTAGCCGGCACTAATTCACCAAACACTGCTTCCTATGTATTATAAAGGTGTCCGCTAATTCATTAATGAGTGTTTTTTAGTTGTGCGAGGAAAGCAGAGAACTCGGAGGAAACCGATGCAGAATAGGGGAAGAACACATGGAGTCCACACTGAAAGGCATCCGAGGCGGGAGTCAAACTGCCCTGTGCAGAACTTTTATTCTGCTTGATGCACAGATTAATGGTTTGAGGTTAGTGTTAGAATTTATGATTTTAGAGTAGGGTTGTAAATTGTGCATTTTGCGTGAGGGCATGGGATTTTGTTTTGGAATTAAAGGATTGTATTTGAGAGTAATGGATTTGAGGTTTGGTTAGAGTCGGGCCTGTTGGTTTCAGGTTACAGATCAGCAGTCGTTGGTTTGAGATGTGTGGGTCATTGTTGGGGTTACAATAACAACAGTGCTCTTACTCATCCGTGGAAGTTTCTGTATTTTTCAGGAGGTTGTTACCCTCCGGTGTTAGGCCGGTTCCTCACTGAGAGTCTCTTGGGTTGGAGTTGAGTGAGAGATCGGGGTTTGGGTCGGATCGGAGTGAAGATCGCGCAGACAGGAGGTTTGTCATGGGGTCACTGTGCTCGTTAAGAGGCGTTCCTGCCCTTTTGGGTGACCAGTGGAAGGAAGAGGGGTGGGTAGGTGAGTGACTGGCTGGATGCGTGAGTGGGTGGTTTTATGGCCTGGTGGGTAGGTGGCTGTGGGCAGGTGGATGGATGCTTGATTGGGTGGCTGAGCTGAGTGGGCGGCTGGCTGGGTTAGTGTCTGGGTTATTGGTTGAGTGGCTGGGCTGGTGGGTGCGTGGGTGTGTAGGTGGGTGGATGACTTGTGTCGGTGCTGGGTGCATTACTAGCTGGGTGAATATCTGAGTTGGTGGCTGAGTGGGCAGGTGGGTGGGTGGGTGTGTGGGTGAGTAGGTGAGTGGATGGCTGAGTGGATGGCTGAGTGATGGTTGAGTGGATGTCTGGGTTGGTGGCTGAGTGGCTGGGTGGGTGGGAAGGATTGAATGATTTGCATGCATGGTGTTTGGATGAGTATTGGTCGGCTGACACATTGGGCTGAGAATAAGGGGCCCCCTTGGGGGGTATTAAGGGGCAATTAAGTTGAGCACTTGTGGCTAAGGCTTAGCAGTGTTGAGACCTTTTTTGCAAAAGCAATGCGAGCAATAATGGCATTCGGCAAGGTCCGTTTGGGAAAGGGATGCCTACCACATATAGTGTTCACACACATAAAAATCCCGCATATTACCTACACATGTTGTAGAGACAAGTGTCGTTAGCTAGCACTCTTCGTCCAGCACAGAGCATGAAGGGGTGGGATGGCCAGTACCACACCAGGTGGTCTTTGTCTCCACAGTGTTGGTGTTTTCACATTGTACCAAGTACTTATTTAAGGCTGAGTTTACCTAGGGGAGGTCTAGGACAGGTTCACATTTTCGACAGCAATATTGGCCTTCGAAGGGGATAAAAAATCGGTCACTGGATTCATAGCGCAGCCTGATAACCGCTGCACTGCCACTCCCACACACACACACACACACGTCCACTCATACATTAATTATTATATAGAACAACAACAACTGCCTTTGACCACTAAGTGGCGGTGACGTCACCATGGCGCCGATGCCAGGCCATATTACATTGAAGCCACGTGAAGTGTCGAAGGCTCGTTGACAAGAGGTATAGGGACCAGACCCAGCTGTTATGGGTTGCCTGACTGAGATGACTGGCAGATGTACACATACACACGACACGTATACATATGAAATTCACCTAACCTAGCAATGTAAATAAAGGACGTTGATTTCATAGCAAAGTACGTGAGTAAATTCATGAGTGAGTTAGTTATTGGTTGACTTAGTAAGTGAGCTACTGAACGCCCAGCAAGTGAGTGAGTACGTGAGTGACTAATTGAACAAAGAAATTAATGAGAAAGGAATGAAGTCAATGAGTGGACAGGTGTGTGAGCGAGTGAGCAGATGCATGAACCAGCAAGTAAACGGGCGGACGAGCAAGTGAGAGAGCAGGCGAATGTGCGAGCGAGCGAAGAGGTGAGTGAGCGACTTGATAAGCCTGAGTGTGTCCCGTTGATCCTCCCCGTCCAGGCGAGCATGAACACGATGTCGTCACTGAGCCTCCCGCTCAATCTTGAGGGGCCGCTCAGCAACATGGACTGGAACGACATCATGGCAGAGTACGAGGGTGAGTCTTTAGCACGCTTAATCCTGTACAGGGTCGCGTGGTGCCAGAGCCTATCCCGGCAGACAGAGGGCGCGAGGCATGGATTTTCCCAGGATGTACCGCTAGTACATAGCAGGGCAATTTACTCAGTAGGCCAGTTAACCGAGGCAACAGCGTGTATTTAGCCGGTGTGAGGAAAAAGGAGTACCCGGCGAAAACACACGTGGACATGTCTACAGTAAAACCTCTATTCAACGGACTGATTCGGGGAAAAGTTTCCAGCAATCCGTTAAGTGATGATATAATCATTATCAATTCCCATTTAATAGACACGAAGGGAAAACAGGGCACAAGGCAGGGCTATACCCAGGATGTGGTGCCAGTTTCTCGCAGGGCACTTGAGGCAATTTACCCAGTCGGCCAATTAACATAGGGAGCAGTGTGTCTCTGGACGGTGGGAGGAAACTGAAGTACTCAGCAAAAACCCACACGGACACGGGGAGTGAACACGCAAACTCCACACAGAAAGGCACCCGATCCAGGAATCGAACCTAGGACCTTCTTGTTGCTAGGTGACAACGCCACTCACTGCGCAGCCACCACGTCGCCCCAGGGTGAGTCACGTGTCGTCTCGGCTTGATATGTTCCGTTGTGCATGGCACAGTGCCGTCGCATGTGTAAACAACTTCCCCTCTTCTCGCGATCAAAGCTCCGGTTGTCTTCGCTTCCCGCCATAGCAACTCCGTATTCACGCCAACGGGTTTGTTTCTCACAAGCATCGCCAGGTGGTAATGATGCAATCAGCTCCAAGCTGAGAGAACAGCCTACACAGTTGATTGGACAGATCCTCTCCAGATGTGTCACGTGACACAGCCAGTCAACAGGAACACTGAAAGAATGTGGAGTGACACCCTGACTGCCCGGTTACACGGAGGTTATTATGCAGTACCTATTGTCCCAGGAATTCTCATCGAGAGCCTCAAGGCTGTCCTTTGTGAGGGTCCTGCCAGATGTTTGCGTTCGGTGGTATTAATGACTGTGAATAAGGGTTTCTGTTAAACAATAATAATAAGTTAAATAATAATTTACAGATAAGTTTTAAAATTTGGCAAATTAGGACCGTCATGCCACAGACAAAGACCTAGTATTTCAAATTATCTCACTGGATCGTTATCGTCCACTGCGATTCAGACGACGCATATTTTACGGTTAATGCATCCGTAGTATTAACCAGGGCCGTCGCTGAATTCCAACTATGAACCTCTCCAACAAGCAGTGGGCGCTCCAACTCTGTCGCCATCGAATGAATAAACACGCTCCTCAGTGACGCTGTCGGAGGCTGAGCACCCGCCAAACAGGGCTGCACGAGTTTGCATGTCCTCCCCTTATCTACGTGGTTTTTCATTGGGTTCTTCTGTTTCCTCCCACAGTTCAATGACATTTTGCCCAGGTGAATTGACTTTACTAAATTGGCCATAGCTCCCCATGATAGACTGGCGTCCCATCATGGGTATAGCCCGAGGTGCTTTGCATCCGGTGCCTGCCGGGATAGGATCTGTGTCACCGTGACCCTCTATTATTAAATGATACTAATAATGAATGACTGACAGACATCTCTATGGCAGCGTGTGCAGGAGAGTGTGGTGTGGCTGAACACAGTTCCGCTCGCGCACACACCATACTGAGCTGCTACGTATGCGTTTAATTTATCACTTTTCATAGCAAATCCTTTTGGGTGGGTGGCACGGTGGCCCAGTGGGTAGCGCTGTCGCCTTACAGCTAGAAGGTCCCGGGTTCGAATCTTGGTTCGAGTGCCTTTCTCTGTGGAGTTTGTATGTTCTCTCCGTGTCCGCGTGGGTTTTCATCAGGCAATCCGGTTTCCTCCCACAGTCCAAAAAACATGCTGCCGCATAGGTTAATTGGCTTGCAGACTAAATTGCCCGCAGTACCCGGAGATGGACTGGCGTCTCATCGTGCGTATATCCCTGCCTTGCTCCCTGTGTTTGTCGAGGTAGGCTCCAGCTCACCGCGACCCTGTACAGGACTAAGCGGTTTCTGATAATGAGATGAGATGAGATCCTTGTGCGTTTCCTGGCGCACTGCCTGGAGGTTGGTGCTTCTTAAGAACCCAGCTCCACTCTTTTGTCTCCTTTCTTATTGTTTGATCGCTTGTTTTCTTCTGGTATGCCCAAGTAGGTGATGCGTAATCTATAGCAGGGGTCATTATTATCATTATCTTTGCCCGCTTAATCCTGTACAGCGTCGCGGGGGGCTGGAGTCTATTTCGGCAGACAGATGGCACAACGTGGTGCTATACCCAGGATTTGACGCCAGTACATAGCAGGACACTGGGGACAATTTAGTCAGCAGGCCAATCAACCTTGGCAGCAGCGTGTCCTTGGACGGTGGGAGGAAAACGGAGTACCCGACAAAAACACACGTGGGCAGGGGGACAACACACAAACTCAATGTAGAAAGGCACCCGAGCCAGGATCAGAACCACGAGCCATCTTGTTGTGAGGCAGCGGCGCTACTCACTGCGCCATCGCGCCACCTTATAGCAGGGGTTCTCGACTTTTTGCACCTCATGGTCCCCTTGTTCCACATGGACCCACTGGTTGATGATAACTGATCTGTAAGCGAGGCCTAGCTATGTGTTTTGGCCCAATGTCATCTTGTCCGTGCCTGCTGTCCATCTCCCGCTGGAAACTCTCAGCCGCTCGCTTTTATTCATCCATGGGTTTCTAGGCTGGTCATCGGTGACTTGTCCGAGCCCTTTTGCGCCACACGCTCGGGAACCATGTTTAATCGCAGGCGTTGCGGCGTCGGCGGAGTCGGCAGGGCGCCCCGCTCAGTCCTTAACGCTGTGCCCCCCGCCGTACGCGCGCAGCCCGCGAGTCGTGGCGGCAGACGACGTCGTGGGGTGACATGGTGGAGGAGGAGCCCCCGCGCCCGCCGGGACACGCCATCCAGATGCACGAGAAGCTGTCGTCTCCGTCGCGCAAGCGGTGCGGTCCCAATCGTCTTCCCCGCGATTCTCCGCCTCCGCTCTCGAAGTGCCTCCTTCCACTCGCTCGACACCTTCGCTTCGCTCGCAGCGGCAGTTCACAGAGCCGCTTCGTTGCAACACGTGGTGTGTGGTGTGGTGTGTGGTGCGTGTGTGGTGTGTGGTGTGGTGTGTGGTTCGTGATGTGGTGTGTGGTGCGTGTGTGGTGCGCAC
This sequence comes from Mordacia mordax, assembly GCA_036362905.1. Taxonomy (NCBI): domain Eukaryota; kingdom Metazoa; phylum Chordata; class Hyperoartia; order Petromyzontiformes; family Petromyzontidae; genus Mordacia; species Mordacia mordax. The sequence goes on from JAZEWT010000027.1 coordinate 5,245,394, forward strand.
GTGTGCGATGCGTGGGGTGCGGTGTGCATGTGTACGTGGTGTGTGCACGGTGCTTGTGTGCATCTGCGCATGGTGCGTGTGTGCGTGTGTACATGACGCGTGCATGCGTGGTGCTTGCGTTTAGGACCATTGCCGAGTCTAAGCGGAAGCACGAGGAGAAGCAGCTGAAAGCGCAGCAGATCCGGGAGAAGCTGCGCGAGGAGAACTCCCTCAAGCTGCAGAAGCTCATGGAGAGGGTGAGCATCCCCTTGCCCCTGCCGCCCCTTGTGTAATGACAATGATCATCGTCAATGTCAGTGTCACAGTTTTTATCATTAGTCATTATGTTCACACAATCATCATCATCATTAACTATCTCCACCTCCAGCCACTGCACCGCATTCACGACAGGGGCACACCCCACTACCCCGGCCTTAGCTCCCAAACCAACGTGTTGCGTAAACCGTCGTTCGCAGAAATGTTAAATAAATCTCAATGTAGAAACCACTGCGTCTTGACTTTCGACGATAAACTAACAGCCAAAGAGAGCAAAACCTCACCATCATTTATTTTTAGTTTAAATTTTTTTTGTTTTCCTCTGGTTTCGGGTTTTGGCGGCGTGCGGCGGGCCCGTTTATTTCCACGCCTGACACCTGAGCGGGCGCCGCGGGTGTACGTTACCTCGCAGGGTCAAGCGGGCGGAGCGGGCGTTTTTTAAACAGATGACGGCGCTCGATACGGGGCGGGAAAACAAGCAACAATTTGAAATAACGGGGCCTTCTCGATTCACGTGAAGAAAGGCACCTTTCATGTATTATCGCGCGCGCTAAGCCCGGCCGGCTGGGCCCCCGCGCTTGCGCTACTCCCCCTCCGCCCTGCCCGCGCGCTCCCCCACCCGCTTCCTTGCGCGCACGCTCGCTTATAATCGTCACCGCATCCGCCCAGGATCACTCGCCATTACCTGGGGAAAATCCTCCGTCCGCCGTAAAAAGGTTTGGGCTTAGCGCGCCCCCTGAGCCAGTCGATTACAATGCAGCCTTGTCAGCTCGCCGCCCCCCACGCACGAGATCGCGAGCCGCCGGGCGGGGGAGAGTGGGCGGCACGCGCCGCGACGGTGGACGCACGCACGGACGGGTGGACGATGCTGAGTTGAAGGAGCAGGACGAGTGGACACACGGGCGGGTGGACGGTTGTGCTTGGATCGGTGGGACGAGTCGCGTGAAGGGACAGATGGAGTCTTACGATCGAACGAGACGCGTAAACGGACAGGGTGGACTTGCAGAAGGATGGAGAGATGGACAAATAAAGAGATGAACAAGAGGTGTCGGCGACATGGACAAACGCGTAAGACGGAGGAAGAGACTTGCACAAAACGGATTTATATCATATTTGGACATGTTAGATAGACAGACACACTTATGGATGGCTAATAGATAATATGCGTGGAATACAGGAAGACAAAAAAAAATCACATGGGTAGACCCACATATGGACAACATGGAAGACAAGAGTGAGTAGACAAGCCATATGGCCTGATTGGCTGATGTTTAAAGCTAACCAAGTTTACAGCATACACAGGAGGGAAATATATATTGAGTCACGAGACAGATAGACACTTAGATAAATCATGTAAGGGTAGACAGACACAAACAAACAGCAGATGAACTGACAAAATAAATGGACATATGAGAGAGACGGACTGGATGCATTGACAGACAATGAGCACAGACAAGGTGAACGGGACGGGCAATGCAGAGAGGATGGCTCAATATCCTCTTTCGACCTCGTGGCCATCCTGGCAGCAGCGTTGGCCAGAGCGCGGTCAGCGCTTGCGGCAGATAGCACTGGCGGGGGACGCTGCGGAGGAGGAGGAGGTGGCTATCGGGTCAAAGGTTCACTTCCAGGTCAAACTCGCAATCCCTTCGCAGTCTCACCCGTCTCTGGTCGCTGTCCGTCTCGCTGTCTATCTCCCTCCATCTCTCTCACACTTGCCACGCAGCCCCTGCCGCCACCACCACCCACCGTGCCCATTCATTTCAGGACAATTGTCTGGTGTATTGCTGCAGGCTCGGATCCTTACACCGTGTCCTGCTCTAAGCTCCAGGCCGAAACGCTACTCTCCGGCGCTCGGGTTACATGTTTGTGCCGAGATTTTTTTTTCAATTCCTTCTTTTTCCATCCCAAGCAAACTGCCTCATATTCCTCCACTGCCCACACGCCGCCCACATGACTGCCGCCCCTCTACCCCAAAGCCTATCCTTGCTGGCATAACAGAAATGAAAAGGTGCAGCCCTGCAACTGCCTGCTCAGGATACTGCAGTCAGAAGGGCCTTCATTAGAGGGGGACCTAGAGAGCTCCTCTAGAGCAGTGGTGTCCAACTTTTTTAAACACAAGATCACTTTTTGCATATGAACACAATACAATGTCTACCCTTAAACATTCTACTTTACTAAAAACCCTAAAAGATATGTGCCATGCATACCACTCATATAGTCTTAGTTTCTGGATCTCATCTCATTATCTGAAACCGCTTAATCCTATATAGGGTCACGGTGAGCCGGAGCCTATCCCGGAAACACAGGGCGTAAAGCAGGAATACACCCGACGACGGGACGCCGGTCCATCGCCGGAGTTTCTGGATCGATTCCCAAATCAGTCCCAGAATCCACTCCCAAATAAATTTCACCTATTGATACACTGCACCTCTACACTGCGTGATGATGTAATTACATGCACGACTCATTACATGTGAGCCCACAGCGGTTATGTTAATATCGACAGTTCAAGACTCAGGGATCGAGCTGTCGATCGTGATCCATATGTTGGAGACCGCTGTTGTAGAAGGTGTGTGACCTTCTTTTCGACGGTGGCAAATGTTTTAGAAGAGGTGGAGCACCCCCGCACGTTTGCCACACCGCATACAACCCCCCCCCCCCAATGGTTATTTTTTTTTCTTTCTGCTGCAGGTGAAGGAGGTGAGGAAGTGGAAGGAGGAGCTTCTGGAGCAGAAGAGGAGAATCATGGAGGAGAAGCTGCTGCGAGCCGAGTACCAGAGGGAGCTGCAGCTCCAAGCCATCGTCAAGAAAGCCCAGGAGGAGGAGGCCAAGGTTGGAAGTGCCACCCCCCCCTTTCCCTGCGACCTTTGCCCTCTGCTGCTTTCTCACTGCCACCCCCGTGTCGCGATTGTCGACTTCTAACCTGCACCCCGCGACCTTTATCCCAGTCACATCCGTCCTTTTAGTTGGCAGCTGTTAAACAAAAGAGTCTCGAGTCACATGGACAGACGTTTCTTGAGCCTCCTTTCTCGGATCCCGGGGTGAATGACTCGGATTCCCACTTATAACATATCTGGAGCACTCCGGGATCTGTCAGGTCCGCGAAGTTGTCTCGTGTCGTCGGTCGCAGCAACAGCTGCGGTGTCTGCCGGAGGTTGCAATGCCCTGGCGAGGTGCGGCGGAAGTGGCACCAACAGCGGCTTTGGCCGAAATGACATTGTGATGTTAGAGTGAACGATGAGCAGATTTTGTGGGTTGTGATTGTCGGTGTAGGTGGTTGGGGGTGGGGGGCTGTTCTTGGGCCAGAGACAGACGTCGCACCAATGTTGGTGTGTCACGGCTCGATGTATGGGAATTGCCCTCCTTAGCTGTTCTTTTGGGACAGCTGTGTCAAGCGTCGATCCTCTCTCCTTGGCAATGTTTCGCCTCCCATATGGGAGGCATCATTGGGCATTTCTGAATGGTTTAGCTGAATGGTGTTGTGTTATGACATGTTCATCATCACAGCAGAAAGTACCCAGTGAGCTTTCAAGATTTGCATGCGGGATTCCCACGACACACTACCTGCAGTGCATGGAAAGCGTGAAAGTGTTTGAACACACACTTCTCAGACAGTTGTCTCCGTGTAGCCACACAGGATGACGGGGCCAGTCGGCCCCCCCGCACCAGGGGTGGCTTGAACAGCACCACGCTGTGCGCCTTTGTCTTCCAAATCTCCGACGTATTCCTAACGCAGCAGTTAAACTTTATTGAGCGGACCTCGGGGAGGTCCAGGATTGAGTCACATCTTCATCCCTGCTCTACGTCGCGTGTAAGGAGTACATTTTCTTCTCTGGGATTAAAACAGTTTCCGAACCGCTGCACCGCCGCTCCCCACACTGAAGGCCATACGCACGCGCGTGTAGAAATTGAGCAGAAGGGTGGGCAAGCGGGAAAAACTTGGCTTTTATACCAGGTCCTCACCCGCCTTCCCACCCCACTTGTGAGTGAACATTAGCGGGCGAGCCACATTCAAGTGCTGCTTAATTTCTCACTAATGACCGCCTCTCTTGGCCGCATTCCTGCTTGGCTTTGCGCACATTACGCCGACCTTCCTCCCTCTCGCTCTCCCTCTCTCCGCCCGGCAGCCCTCCTAGCCTTTGTCCTTGCCTCCGCGTCGCCGTCGGACAACCGTAGCGTGCGCACGCCTCTTGTGTTCCTGATCGTGGCTCGTAATTGACGACGGGGAGCAGAAACGCCACTCGGTGCCGAACATAGGGTGCAGCAGTCCTGTTGTCTTCATCATCATCATCATCATCAGCGGCAGCAGCAGCATCAGCACCATCAGTAGCACCATCAGCTGCATGATCATCGTCATCAACAGGACCATCATCATCATAAGCAGCAGCAGCAGCATCAGCAGAAGCTGATGCAAGATGGATGATATCGTTGGTGTGCTCCTTGTCATCATAATCATCATCGTAGTCATCGTCATTATCGGTGATAAGATTGTTGTAGTCACAGGCCAAGTGTATGCTATGTAACTAGGAGAGAACTTGAGAGACCAGGTTAATGTCGTGAGCTACAGCGTACTGGGGAATCAGTCCACCGGTAGGAGGCGATGGTGGCTGCTGCTGCTGCTGTGCATATTCCCAATTGTGTAATTTGCAATGCAATTTTCTAATTTGTTAAATTAGGAACGATGGCAATGGCGCACAGTGGCCTACTCTTGCGAATGGTTTCCACTGTTAAGTGGTACGTAATAGTATTGTGGTTAATACACGCTGCAGTATTAATCAGGATGGTCACTGGAATCGAACCGCGAACTTTTGGGATAAGCGGTGAGCACGGTACCGCTGGGTTGCGTCGCGTCATCTTCATTGTTTTTAACTGACACTGTGCGCAGAGGCCTTCATTCAGCAGGAGACGTAACAATGGGCACTGAATTATTATTGTTGTTATGAGAGCGTGGTAGAAAAGACTGATTGCAAGTAACACTTGTTACCTCCTGGATTGAACGGGTACATTTTGTGAAGGCAGGCAAGGCGGGCGAGTGGGCAGATTGACTTCTTCAAACCTGGACTCGGAATTGATGATAATATTTCGCAGCTTGACATAATTTTGCGTGTTTAACGCATTGAAGTGTGTCAGCTGTCGTGTGCCGTGAGCTGTTGGATCCATGATGCAGGTAAAGAGCAGAGGACACGAGACCTCTGGCAAAGATGTATGACCCACAATACCTTGTGGTCTCCCAGATTTCTCTGACCAGTAATGTGTGTCGATCCAGCCAGCCCAGCACCCGAACCATCCGCTCACTCACACAACCACCAACCTAACCGCCCACCTAACCGCCCACATAACTGTCTACACAAGTTGTTGTGAGAAAAATACTTGTGGGCGTCAGCAGTGAGCTCGCCGGCGATCCCGCTCCACTAATCCCGCTAAATGTCCCGAGAGCCGCGCGGGATTGCGCGTGACGAACCGCTCAGGGGGATTATCCCAGTGCCACGCGTTCGCACGACCCCCCCTCTCCCCATCGGGCGAGAAGGGCACTGAGGCGGGGGGGGGCTGCTCCCTGCCCCGCAATTTGCCAGCAAACGACGCCGCACGCTGTGATTCGTTTATCGATTGTTTTCCTTAAAACGGCGGGGAAGGTGCACGGGCTCGACGACGTAATAGTCACCGTTGTACATATGGAGGCAGGAAATGCCTGATGATGCCTCCAATGTTGGAGGCAAAACGTCGTGAAGGAAGGAGAGAGGGAACCCTCGACATGGCTATCCCCAAAGAACAGCTGTGGAGAGCAATTCTCGTCATCATCAACAGCAGAATGAATCCACTGCTGCATGAAGGCCTCCTGAAACCACCTTTTTATCTTACATCCTGCAGTCTTAATCCCTATGGGTCATAAACAAGAACTGATTTCACTGCTCCATCTCCTTGGCTAATGTCCTGTCAGCCATGTTCCCTCCTTTAGCTGTCATTCTGCCGTTAGTCTCGCCAAACGGCTGTCGTCCTTCCTGGTGACGTGTCCTGCTCACGCCCTCCCCCCCTCCTTCTAAACCGTCGATGATGATTCGTTCCCAAATGTGTGATTGATGATCCTGTCAGGCATCGATGCTTAGATATAAAAAATAAAGTATAAATCCACCCTCCCGACTGAGCGATCACATGTCGGTGAGTCCACCTCCCACTGTTTGCCCGCCTCGCACGGTGTGCTGCTCATTAACTCATTAATTCAAACTCCTCGCGATGCCGGCAACACAATCGCCAACGGCGCGTCCCTCGGCAAGGAGAAGCGTTAGGCCGCGCTAACGACGCCCTCTGCAACACCGGTCTTAAAAGCCACTAAACAGCGGTCCCGCTAAGACAGTGGTCCCACTGAGACAGTGGTCCCACTGAGACAGTGGTCCCACTGAGACAGCGGTGGTGGTGGGGACGGTGGCGGTGTTGGGGAACGGGAGTGGTAATGATGGTGGGTGCAGGTGGCTTGGCCATTCTCAACCGGCGGCTCGCGACTGGTCAGCGAGCCGTGAGCGTCACCTAGACTGGACCAAGTGGTCCAAGTGGGCTTTGAGGTGCAAAAGGTTGAGAACCCCTAAAGGAGGCAGCACGGCAAGGCCCACCTCTCCTCCAGGAGACATAGCGTCTAAGACGCGGTTTGAAAACGCCTCCGACCGCGAGCACAATCGATACTGACCCCCATGCCACGCAACCACCGTTCCCGGTCCTCTCACCGTCAGTGCTTTGAGCCACCAGCCAGGGAGCTGCACTGTAATTTAGTTGTTTTTCTAGCTCTTTCCCTTTTCCTGTCGTCTCCTCTCTCCCGTCATTATTGGTTTATGTGTTTGTGTTTTTCATTTTGCAGTGGAGAGTGGGATTAGGCCAACTGGGAGGTTGGCATGTGAGCCGACCCGCTTTGCTCATCAGAGCCACAGCCTCCTTCACCGATTAGCTTTTCTCCTGGCACGGCGGTCTTGCCGATCCCACATCGCACCACGACTCTCCGTGGCGCGACAACCTCGCTGTGCCCCTGCCGCCGCCACCACAGCCACCACCAACGCAGCCACAACCACCACCGTCATATCCATCATCACCACCACAGCTGCTGCCGCAACCACAACTACCACCTACACAGTCACCACCACCGTCGCATCCACCACCACCACTACCACCACTACCACCACAGCTACCACCTACACAGCCACCACCACCGTCATATCCACCACCACAGCCACCGCCACCACAGCTACCACCTACACAGCCACCACCACCATCATATCCACCATCACTACCACAGCTGCCACCACCACAGCTACCACCTATATAGCCACCGCCACCATCGTATCCACCACCACCACCACCACAGCCGCCACCACCACAGCTACCACCTACACAGCCACCACCACCACCATTATATCCACCACCACCACCACCACCACAGGCGCCACCACCACAGCTACCACCTTCACAACCACCACCACCATGATATCCACCACCACCACCACCATTATATCCACCACCACTACAACCACTACCACCATAGCCACTATCTTCATTAGCACAGCCACCACTTCTTTAACCACCAACACAACCACGATCATTGCCCCCACAGCCACCACATCTACGACCGCGAGCGCCCTCCCTCGCCAATCCCGTTCCCTCCCAGCACTGGAGTCCCAACAACCTTTGACCTGTGCTTCCACTTGCTTGACCCCTGCTGCCCTGTCTCGTTGTGGGACGCGGCACTGGTTTCGCGATTGCACCGCTCGTGTTGTGTTTATTTACTCGCTCGCCGGCGGGGCCGGCTTTGCCCGGCCGGCCGGACAGCCCCCTGCCAGCCGTTAATGAATGTCCGTACGTAATAACGGTGTTATTTAAAACGTCTACTTTCGCTTGGTGCAGGTTATCATGGCTCGATGTAATGGAATTGCTGTTTAGATTTGCTCTTCTGGGATAGCCGTGCTTCGAAGGCCTGATACTGTGAAGGAGAGAGGAGGAACTCACCGGACAGCTACCCAGACAGCAGCTTTTAAGAGCAAGTCTCATGAATGCTTTGCGAATTAACATCTGGCCATCGATGTGCCTTCACGTCCCACACATGCAGAAGATAAATATGCTGTACTCGCATGCAGGCTGACTGAACTTTGGGGCCAGGACTATTAGGGAGCGCCTATTGACAGTGGAACAGTGCTTCACGAGAGGCTGGCTTGGCCAGCACCATACCTGACACCAGAGACAAATATCTCATGTATCATCTTCAGTAGACTGTTGGTGCAGTTGATGTTAGCGAGCACCGTGAATGTTGACGCGGCAACAATCATAGGTGCCCGGTCGCCTATGCCTCCCTTGTGGCGATGTTTACACACCGCACCAGGTACTCATTTGAGGCTAAGTTGAGCTAGGGGAGGCTCAGGACTGGTTTGTAAACTGATCACCGGTGGTAGCTGTGAGCGGGAATCGAACTCGTGTCAATTGAACTCGAAGCTGGGCGCACGAACAGCCACACCATCGCTCCCCATACACCTGACACCACCCAGGAGTACACCCGCAGAGGAGACACCTTCCTCATTATGGTTTGTTTACACTCCTGTTGGTGTTTGGGCTCAAGCCTGGGATTCAAAAATAGCCGGGTTCCTCGTGGGTGGAAAACAGAGCAGGCCTGTGGGTGGCATGGATCAAACTTAAGGTGGGCTCTGGCTGGTAGGGCATTGTGCCACCATAGGTGGGTGTCACTGCTTGGGGCTCATTGTTTTTCGGCCTGCCTCAATGCCTCTGTGTGAGTGTATGCGTTCCTTTGGGGAGTGGTGATTCACCGGTTAGCGCGCTGAGCTGCGAACCTGGCGAGCCGAGAGTTCAAATCCCACTCAGGGGTAACAGCAGTGACGATATTCTGAACAGCTCCTGGCTCTCCTCTAGGTCGGCTTAGCCTCCAAATGAGTGCAGTGTGTAAACATCGCAACTAGGGAAACAAAGGCGGCTAGACGTGGTGCTGGTCACTCACCTCCTCGAGTGCCGTGTCGACCTTCATAGGTGTCCGCTAACGGCACTTGACCGTAAAGTCTCTTAAAGCTATTCGGGGAATCTTTGCCTTTGCATAAAACACGATCGTGTGTGTGCCAATGTACGTGTACATAGCTATGTGCATGTGTGTTATAAACCTTATTTATCTGTGTGCGTGGCTTTCTGTGTGTGTGTCTGAGTCACATTCATATTTCTGTGCGCCCATCCGACTTTGTGTGTGCGTGATTGCGCGCTCGGATATGAGTGCGTGTGGGTTTTTTGCCCTTAAGTGGAAAGGCGGGACTAGCTCTTCTGTAATTGTTTGTATTACCTGCGCGGATCCACCAAGGCAACGCCTTCGTTGCCGCAATTATAGGATCTTGCAGCGACTCCCGACTCTGAAACCGGCAAAGTGGCGGTGTCTGTTTCCAGGGCCGAGGGGACACCGTGGAACACCCACCGCTCTCCGCCATACCTCCCCGTGTGCACGGCGTTCGGCTTTCATTTAAATACATAACGACGGCAAAGCGCTTGCGCCGAGGTGCGCGGGTGGCTCGGGGCTCAGAGCGGTGAGCCGGCGCCGCGGAGATCTGGGCTCGGAATCTGAGTCCCGCTCGCCCGTGATTATATACTTTATGCTTTTTAAGGCAACGGTATTGTTGACGGACGAGTTGGATTTTTTGTTGCTTGTGCACCATTGCCAGCGCTGCGACATTGCTGAATAACTCAGCCAAAGGCTGAATAACTCGGCCAAAGACTGCGTAAAAATGACCCGTCCCGTTGCATTTGGATTTTAATAATAATAATAATTGCACTTCACTTAGTTTGGTTGAATTGCAGATTTGGGAATGAATTGCCATCTGATGAACAATTCTTCTTGCAAGGGTAACTTGATGTCATTCCAGAAGTAGTTCTGTGAAGTCTGTGTCTGCGCACCACTCTTTAGCGCAGTGACGATTCACTGTGCTGTGGATGATGTCATTCTGACAACAACATTGTGATGAAGATGAAAAAGAGATTCTTTAATTTTTCAACAAATTATTCCACCTTTGCACTTACGTTACACGCTCACTCTCACAGTGAACGGGTTCTTCTTAGCGAGTTCTTTGCGATAACGACACGCATCTCCCGATGAGGAAATATCCCGGGAAGATGACGCCATCTGACCATCTTAAAGCATCTCCACTCACCTTGCTCACCAAACGCTTGAGCCGACATTGTACAACTTAAGCTGCTCGCTCTCCACCGCCGTGCCAGCCGGCACGACGCGTATTTATTTAAAGGGCAGTACCGAGAGCTGAGGCGAGGCTCTCAATTCATCAACAGAAAAGCAACCTCTCACGCACGATGGGTGCTTTTTGTTTTGCTGTCATTGCTGACGGGGCTCAGACCACAGTCCCCTACGGCAAGTACCATGATTTGCGAGCGCTGTTACGCCTGCTGACCATTGCAGCCCAGACGTTGAGACACTATCCCACAACACACTTAACTGCCATCATCATCAGCTCTGGGGTACTCTCACGGTTAGGTGAAAGTAACTTAATTAAATTACTCGGAGAGTTGTCGCGAGTAGAATACATCAAATCATCCCACAGTAGGACTATCCTAAACATATCTACAGTAAAACCTCTATTCAACGGACTGATACGGGGAAAAGTTTCCAGCAATCCGTTAAGTGCAGACTTTATATGATGATATAATCATTATCAATTCCCATTTAATAGACACGAAGGGAAAACAGAGGGCACAAGGCGGGGCTATACCCAGGATGTAGTGCCAGTTTCTCGCAGCGCATTTGAGGCAATTTACCCAGTCGGCCAATTAACATAGAGAGCAGTGTGTGTCTGCACGGTGGGAGGAAACTGAAGTACTCAGCAAAAACCCACACGGACACGGGGAGTGAACACGCAAACTCCACACAGAAAGGCACCCGAGCCGGAAAGCGAACCCGGGCGCTTCTTGCTGTGAAGCGGCAGCGCCGCTCACTGCACAACCACCGCCCTACCCCATGATGATCTCATATTTTGAGTTATGACCGTATCTTAGGAGAGGTCCTGCCTCAAGTGGAGGAGTTTAAGTATCTCGGGGTCTTGTTCACGAGTGAGGGAAAGATGGAGCGTGAGATTGACAGGTGGATCGGTGCAGCGTCCGCAGTTATGCGGTCGGTGTACCGGACCGTCGTGGTGAAGAAGGAGCTGAGTCGAAAGGCGAAGCTCTCGATTTACCGGTCAATCTACGCTCCTACCCTCACCTATGGTCATGAACTTTGGGTAATGACCGAAAGGACAAGATCGCGGATACAAGCGGCCGAAATGAGTTTCCTCCGCAGGGTGGCTGGGCGCTCCCTTAGAGATAGGGTGAGAAGCTCGGTCACTCGGCGGGAGCTCGGAGTAGAGCCGCGGCTCCTTCACATCGAGAGGAGTCAGCTGAGGTGGCTTGGGCATCTGATTCGGATGCCCCCTGGACGCCTCCCTAGGGAGGTGTTCCAGGCATGTCCCACCGGGAGGAGGCCCCGGGGAAGACCCAGGACACGCTGGAGAGACTATGTCTCTCAGCTGGCCTGGGAACGCCTCGGGGTCCCCCCGGAAGAGCTGGAGGAAGTGTCTGGGGTGAAGGAAGTCTGGGCATCGCTGCTTAGACTGCTGCCCCCGCGACCCGGCATCGGATAAAGCGGATGAAGATGGATGGATGGATGGACCGTATCTTATAGCAACTTATATATCATGAACACTATTACGCAGAATTATCTATGTATCCAATGCCAGTGATGAAAACACTAAAAAAAAGCATTATTTTCAATGTAGACCACTGTCTCAGAAGTAGCGAACAGCATCCATTGCTTCTTAAGTCCGTTGATTAGGGATAGATTGATAGATGTTTATTATTACAGCAGAACATACCCAGTGAGCTTGCAAGCTCAGGATACGGGATATCTGCGATGCGGCAAACGTTCGAACTAACAAGCGCAAACAACATGTTAAATCACAAACTAATGCAATGAATTTATGGCATTAATTTCTGCAGATATGAAACCGGTAACCATAATCCTAAAGTAAACGGTCAAAGTGTTACACAGGACAAGAATAACCAATAATTCCAATAGAGTAATGAAAGACAAAAAAGTGCAAGAGTGTAAAAGAGCGATAGGAATAATAGACGTTTGTAAATCGAGATTTTACTTAAATTCTCAGACTCGGTGAGTATCCCCTCGTAAATAAATATTTGCGTGTATAAAATCTGTGGCTGTGTGGTCCGTGTCGGAGGGCAGCCTCCTCCACGTCACTTCACCCACGGAGGTCGTGTGACCACGTTGGGCTGTGCCAGCCGATGAAGTTGGGATTCGAATCTTGGACTGGTTCAGATTATCACTCGCCACTGATGTCAGCCATGGCTGGGAATCAAACTTGGATAGTCGTGCTTGTCGCACAGATATGAACCCAGTCGCGTCGCATTCACCGCGTTCACCACGTTGGGCGGTGTAGTGGCGTAGTGGTGCAGCCTCACAGCAGGAAGGTTCCAGGTTAGATTTCCGGCTCAGGTGCCACCTGTCTGTATGGAGTTTGCGCGTTCTCTCCCCGTGGCCGTGTGCGTGTTTGCCAGGTTTTCCAGTTTTCTCCCCGCATTCCAAAGACACGTTGCGTAAGTTAATTGTCCTGCTGACTAAATTTGCCCCCGTGGCCAGGATTGTTGTAACTTGCTTACCCCTCCCCGCTCTACAGCTGTTAAAAGATCTCCATAGTTCAACGGTTCCTTCCGGCTGAAACACAAACTGAGTGACGTTCTGTGTGTGAACTGCTGTTAACGTCGACAGCCAAATCGCGAGCAACCGGCTGAAATGATTCATAGAATCGCTGCTTGTGGGGGTGGGTGTAGGGAGGGGCGGCAGTGGTGGTGGGGGGTGAATAGTCACATGCTCAGAATCTCAGGTACGTAACCCATCCACCATGAAAAGTCGGTTGGCAGAAATAACACAAATTGTTTTCCTAAGAGATGGCAGCGAGTGCTTCGTGAAGATGAGCACCCCCCCTCCTCCTCCAGCTTGTTTATTATCACAAGGGATAAGGAGGGGAGAAGGCTCAGATTAAGCCAAGGAATGTGACTCGCTCTCTCTCGCTGGCGCTATTTGCCTCCGAGCTTACATCTTGCCGGACTGGCAAACAAACAACATCCCTGCCGCCTCCTCGGCCTTCCCATTGTGGTGCTGCCCGCTGCATCCCGTGGCGCGGTGAGCTGGTGCTGACCCCCGCTTAGATGCCGTGTTTCGACGTGATTCATATTGGCCCGTGTGGCGGCGGCGGTGGTGGAGGTGGCGATGTCAACCCGAAAAAATATTGTTTTGTGAATATTTACTTTGTCACTCGGGACTGAGTGCACTCAACGTGTGCCTCCCGAAGGTCAGCTCAGACCTACATGAGTGTCTTGCGAAGGCCACGCGCAGGTCGCAGGTGGAGTCCGCTCCGGTGGTTGGTTTCCTTTACATTGGCTCAGCCAAAAATGACGAGTGCTTTGTTATGGTTTATGGTCGTTCGTCCTAAGTAGTAGCCCTTCCTTTATTGTATTGTCACCTCTTTTTATGCTCGTGGGCCAAACTGTGCCGACCCAGAGCGGGTCACGAGGTACCAACTGCAGATGTCGAGCCTTACCGATGACATCAACAAGCACGTATGATAACAACAATAACAATGTCTTCAGCTCGCCAAGTGCTGTCGCACGACATCCTCTCGCTTTCAAACAGGCCGACGACTCAGTCACAAGGAACCGCAGACAGATCGGGAAAGGCATCAGCCACACAGCGAGCAGGCGCAAAAACTGGCCCCCAAGCTCTGCAGTCCTGTTTATATTAAGGTGTTATTGGCCAATTAATGAGTGTTTACATGAGGGAGGAAATCGGACCACCCGGAGAAAAACCCACGTTTGCGAGGGAGCAAGACTCCATTCCTAAAGGTGGCACAGTTGCAGAATTGCTGTCCGTTGCTTTTCTTTTGGGATAACTGTGTGGGGGTGTGCCATCTCGATACAGCTAGCCTTCAGCTATGGAGAACAAATCGCATACATGGCGGAGTGAGAAACCTACATCCGAGCAGGTGGAGTCCACATTTGCTGTGCCGCCCGCTCCTGGCAGAGCCAGGGTCGGATTCCTTAAGACCCGGCTGACCGTTGTGTCCCTTACTTAGGTTAACGAGATCGCCTTCATCAACACGCTGGAGGCTCAGAACCGCCGTCACGACGCTCTCTGCAAGCTCAAGGAATACGAGGTGCGACTCAATGAGCTCCGGGACGAGCGGCATCGGCGGCAGGAGGAGAAGCAAGCACGCGACGAGGCCGTGCAGGTGGGTGCGACGCAAGCTTTCCCGCACGCTACTCCGCTTGCATCGCCGGCTCCCGGCGGATCCAAAAAGCCGAGCTTCCTGCCGGCTTCCATGTGAGAGCCTGGGTGAGCCGAGGCCAGGCGATGATTCATCTCGATACTGCGTGCGGGCCGGTCTCATTGCTCCGTCTCCGCGGTGGAGCCTCTGCCCGCCGCATTTGCTCGTTCGACCGCCGCTCCGTCGTTCGTCCTGACCTCCAGGCGTGTTCGTGCCGTCGCTGGCTGTGGCCGGTGTCGTGAGGGTAGTTAGCGCACTCACCGCCGCCGCACGCGTGTCGCGCGCCGTCGCAGGAGCGCAAGCGGGCGCTGGAGGCGGAACGGCTGGCACGCATGGATGAACTGCTGCTGAAGTGGCGGGAGCAGCAGGCGCGCATCGAGCAGCAGCGGCAGGAGAAGGAGCGCGCACGCGAGGACGCGGCGAGGGAGCGAGCCAGGTACCAGCGCCGCGACGGTGCGGGGACTGCTCGGCAGAGCCACGCACTGGCTTACGACTCGCACGGCTCTTGGCTGGCATACGCGCACTCACTTCCGTGCGCTCGCTCACTAACTCGTTAGTTTAATAATCCACTCTTCTTTTGCCAGTATACATAATGTGAAATAGAGAAACGATTTTTTTTTACCATTTCTGGCAATTATACAGGTGTTAAGATCTTAACACACATTAGTACTCATAGTTTAAAGAGTTCGACCTGAGCTACTAAAGCATTGCGATTGCATTGTCCTGAGCTGATTGCCTTTTAGCAAGACCTAGCTTACATGTAGAATCAGGCTCTAAAGAAAGCCATGCCTTATGTGGGCCAATCAGTTTCAAGCACAATGCATATATTATCAAAGCTTTTTGTGTGCATAGTTTGCAACAAGTATATGTGTCTTTTTTAAAAAAACGGGACCCTTTGTGAAAGGTGTCTATTTGGTGTTTTCTTTATTTTGCTCCTCACATAATCCCTATGGTCCCATTTACATGGGATGCCCTGGATTCGCTCGCTCACTCAATTGGTCACTGTTCAGTGATCTCATCTCATCTCATTGTCAGAAACTGCTTTGTCCTGTACTGGGTCACGGTGAGCCGGAGCCTATCCTGGCAGACACAGGCCGCAAGGCAGGGATATACTCACGATAGGACGCCAGTCCATCACCAGGCACTGCGGGCAATTTAGTCTGCAAACCAATTAACCTATGCAGCAGCATGCTTTTTGGACTGTGGGAGGAAACCGGAGTGTCTGGCGAAAACCCACTTGGACACGGCGAGAACATGCAAACTCCACACAGAAAGGCGCCCGAGCCAAGATTCGAACCTGGGACCTTCTTGCTGTGAGGTGACAGTGCTACCCACTTGGCCACCGTGCCACCCTCACTCAGTGATATACCCACTAAACTTACCATCAACTCGCTCACAAATAGGTTTGCACGCTCGCGTTCTCGCTGGCTGACTCGCCGACTTGTTCACGCAGGAGCCCACTATCTTGGCAGGTGGCAAAATAACCAGGGCCAGTGAATGTTAGTAAACATGTCCTGTGGAGTCGTCCGCTTGTGGTCGTTCATAGCCGATGTCCCTGCATTGCTCTGCCAGTAATTGTGATGTGTGTGCGTGCACGTGTGTTTGTGCGCGCACGTGTGTGCGTAGGGACCGGGAGGAGAGGCTGGCAGCTCTCAACGCCGCGCAGCAGGAGGCCATGGAGGAGCTGCAGAAGAAGATCCAGCTCAAGGTATTGATTCGCTCTTAATTTCCCAAATGCTAACAGTCCACATTTTGTCAAATGTGAGACATCTGCATTATGGATTCATATTTAGTAACCAGCTGCACACATCGTTAACAGGATTGATAGCAGAAATCCAGGGCCCCTGTCCGATCTGCTGCCGGATGAATCCCCCGGGCGGTTTGATCGTATTTCTCCACGATGACGAGTGCCGCTGGTTGGTGAAAGGCAACCGCGAACTCGCCCTCACAGCCACCTATTCATCGGCTCCCGTACCGCTTGTAACAAACTCCTGACATTTATACTCCGCGACTGGAACAATTTAATCCAAAGTTCTCAAGTAAATATTGTTGACAGAGCCAAATGGAAGGAGGCCACTGTCTCCGACGTCCTTGAGAGCGTGTTCGTGATTTTTGCCGACTTGCATTCCCGTGGCTTAGCGCCCGTCTCCTCATCTCCTCCTCACCTCCTCTCCTCACCTCCCCCTCACCAGCACGACGAGAGTGTGCGGCGCCACATGGAGCAGATGGAGCAGCGCAAGGAGAAGGCAGCAGAGTTGAGCAGCGGACGGCACGCCACCGCCGACGTGCCGCCCAAACTCACGCCGTACGAGCGCAAGAAGCAGTGCACGCTGTGCAGCGTGTGGGTAAGCGCGCGCTTGTCACGGCACCGCCCCGGGCGCAGCAACAACCGCACCAACCGCACCAGCAATGCCACCCGTGCACCGCACCAACCATTCATGCGTCATGCCGACTGCACCACCCGCGCGCCGTACTAACCGCATAAATCACACTGCCCGCACTAACCTCACCACCCGCACAAACTGCACTACCTATATTAACTGTGCCAACCGGGACAACCGCGCCACTTCCATCTTTTGCGCCACCTGCATCACCCGCAGAAACCGCACCAACTGCACACAGCATCAACCGCGCGCCGCATCAATTGCGACAATCGTGCAACCTGTATTGTCCTAACCGGACCAACCGTACCAATAGTACCGACCGTACCAATAGTCTAGCCGCACTAACCATACCAATATTACCAACCGTATCAATAGTCCAGCTGCACCAACCGTCCCAATAGTACCAATAATATCAACCACACCAACCGTACCAAGAGTACCAACCGTACCATAGTACTAACCGTACCAATAGTATCGACCACACCAACCATACCAATAGTACCAACCATACCAATATTCCAGCCGCACCAGTCGTACTAATAGTACCAATAATATCAACCACATCAACTGTACCAAGAGTACCAACCGTACCACGAGTACCAATGGTTAAACCGTACCAATAGTTTCGACCACACCAACCGTACCAATAGTAACAATCATACAAATAGTACCAATAAAACCAATCACAACTAACCATACCAATAGTATCAACCGTACTAATAGTACCAATTGTATCAACCGTACCAATAGTATCAACCACACCAACCGTACCAATACTATCAACCACACCAACCGTACCAATGGTAACAATCATACCAACAGTAGCAATAAAACCAATCACAACTAACCATACCAATAGTATCAACCGTACTAATCGTACCAATTGTATCAACCGTACCAATAGTTTCGACCACACCAAACGTACCAATAGTAACAATCATACCAATAGTACCAATAAAACCAATCACAACTAACCATACCAATAGTATCAACCGTACTAATAGTACCAATTGTATCAACCGTACCAATAGTATCAACCACACCAACCATGCCAATAGTACCAATATTACCATCCACCAACCTTGCCAACCATACCAATAGTAGCAACCGTACCAATAGTAAGAACCACACCAAGAGTACCAATAGTACCAAACACACCAACCGTACCATTTGTATCAACCACACCAACCGTATCAATCTTATCAACCGTACCGACAATACCAACAGTACCAACCGTAGCAGTAGTACCAATAGTAGCAACCACACCAACCATAGCAATAGTTACAACCATACCAATAGTACAAATAACTACATTAACCATACCAACAGTGTCGTTCATACCAATGGAACCAAGCATAATAATAGTACCAATAATACCAACCGTACCAATACTACCAACAGCGTCAATTATATAAAGCACAGACTGCACCCTGTACAACCATACCACTCGCATCAACTGCATGTGGCACCAAGTGTATGCTTCACCAACGGCAACATTGTACGCCGGATGGACACGGGGTCGGTGGGGTCGGGGGGAGCGGTGGACGTGGAGTCGGTGGGGTCGGGGTGAGCGGTGGACGTGGAGTTGGTGGGGTCGTGGGGAGCGGTGGACGCGGGGTCGG
>JAZEWT010000027.1:5271446-5285894 GCA_036362905.1 Mordacia mordax
TGGGCACGGTGGGGAGTGTGAGTGAGTGAGTAGGGTTGTGAGTGAGCAGATGACCTAACGTTATAGAGATAGAATCGAAATGTGTGTTCCTGCCTGGGGGTTTATTTACGCATGAGAGAGACAAAGGTGGTCGTTTGGGGTGAGCACAGTGTCAGCGGTCAGTGGGTTTGTACGTTGTGTTGATATGCATTGCGAGACTGCTGATTAATCTTTCTTGTCATACCAGTGATGTCGCCGTGACTCGCAACGCTCTCCATGCCACGTAGAGGGCATGCGGCACGTGACTTAATAACACGGCGCGGGAGGCTCCGCCACTCGTTGACACAACAACAACACAACGTGTCACAACAACGGGACCGGGAAAACACACACACGGGACGCATCACACGGACTAAACCAACACGGCAACCGCCTAATCTCTCGTCCTGGGGGCAGCCTCGGTTTAACTGCTCCTTGTTGATACGGTGCTGGTTGTGACGTGTGCGACGGTGGCGGCCGTGCAACGACAGAGTGTGCTGGGTCGTACGGGACCCGGCTTGCGCGGCCGCGCTGGGCCGCGTCCCTTCGTTCTCGCTACGCACCGGGGAGAGAAAAAATTGTATGCGCATGTGAGCGCGCTTTGAACGATTATCAATGCGCTCCGCACCCGCACGTGCGTGTTTCTATGTGTGCATTCAATGGGGCTCCGATGGGTCTTATTTAATTGTTTTTCGTTTTTTAACAAGCCCGGGAGCGGCTTGTGCTGAAGAGGGTTTTTAAACGCGTGAAATTAAGGAGGCTAATTGTATGTTTGCGGGTGCTTTTGTTTGCTGACGAGAGCTGCCGCTGCCGGTTGGAGTGTGGGTGGAGAGAGGTGGGGAGAGCGGGGGGAGGGAGGTGGGGGAGTGGGGGGACCCGCGCAGGGCGCATTCATAGATTCTTAGAAAAGGATTCTCGTCAACGTCTAAATTAAATACGTACGTGCGCTATGTGTGTGACGGGTGTTACCGCGGTGGTGACGGTCGGCACACTGGACCCGCAATCCATGGATCGCCGGTTCGATTCTACCTCCCGGGGCCAGCAGTTGTAGCAAGGTTCCCGAGGCCACTTCTGCTACCACCGCTGCCTTTGTTCACTCAGTGGTAATATATTTGTATGCACAGTCGGTCCATCGGTTGGTGGTGCGGTAATGTGTGGTTCTGTAATGTGCGAGTCCTTCCACCTCTTCCAGGATGTCTAGCAAGCATGTAAGGTTAGGCCAAAGAGACCCTCTCTAGAATGGCTGTGTAGAACTCCCTCGACGAGAGGCCTTTCTACCAGCAGTGGCCTCTAATAATAATAATTGCATTTATATAGCGCTTTTCACCCGAGGGTCACAAAGCGCTGCACAGAGCTGCAAAGAGACGTTACGCAAACAACAACGACATTAGAATGGAAAATCAGCAAAAATAACATTTTTTGGGTTTTTTTTTAATATAGACATCGCTGCAGACCAAGATGCAACATATCATCAGACTTTCAACAATAATTCAAAAATGCTAAATTATCAGTGTTAATAATACACAAATTCAGAAATGGTTTAATGTAACATTTATCGTATGATTATAATTGCATTTCTGGGGCGCCAATCACCCGAGGGTCACAAAGCGCTGCACAAAACTAGCAAACAGTTTCAGGGCCGCACCTCTAACCTCTATGCACCAGATGTGACGTTGCCTGCCCACGTCAACGTGTGCCATTTGCATGAAAGTGACGGCGATCCATGCCATTGGGATGCGAGACCAGCGTAGGCTTCAATGCAGCCAATGAATTTTGACGATCTGAACTCTTAAGAATTGCTCTCCTAGCGGCTCTTTTGAGATAGCCATGTCGAAAGTTCCTTGTCTCTCCTTCGCGACATTTTGCCACCCACGTTGGAGGCATCATCAAGCATTTGCTGACTTTGAATTGTTTTTTGAGTTGTTTAATTGTAAACAAGTTGACATTGATACGTTACTTGTAGGATTGAAAAAGAAAAAGAAATTTTTTAAAGGCTGGACGTTAGAATGGACTTCGCGATAAACATATAAATCGTGTCGGCAAAGGACGTGAAAATCCGATTGTCGTAACAGGACGCTCGGTGCAGGCTAGGGAAATCATGAGCTTCAAACACGTCTCAGTCTGTTGAAAATTATAAGCGTCTGTAAAGATTAAAGAGCAATTGAATGTTTTGGCAGTGGTTGAAATGCTTTTTACATTCCCTTTTGTTCAGCGTGAAAGCAGGTGATGCCTTCTTGAGTCATCGCAGCGTCGAATCTGCCTGCTCTGTCACTGTCCTTGTCTCTCCGCTCTGTGTCACATATCCGCACGTGCATCCGTACGCTTACACGTTTCCAGTTCACTTGCTCATCTATTTATCTATTGTCATGCCGCTTATCTGGGTCCGGGTCACAGAGGCAACAGACTTAGCAAAGCAGCCTAGACGTGCTCTTCCTGAGCAACTTCCTCCAGCTCTTCCCGGGGGATTCCAAGGCTTTCCCAGGCCAGCTGAGAGTTGTTAACCCTCCAATGGATCTCCTCCCAGTTGGCGGTGCCTGGCACATCTCCTGGGGGAGGCGCCAAGGAGGCATCCTTATCAGGTGCCCGAGCCACCTCAACTGACTCTCTCAATGTTGAGGAGTAGTGGTTATACTCTTGAGATCCTCCTGGATCACTGAACTCCACACCCTATCTCTGAGTCTGAGCCCAGCAACCCTGCGGAAGAACCTCATTTCATCTACCTGCATCTGCGACCCTTCTATTTCAGTTATTACCCAAGCTCATGACCATAGGTGAGGGTTGGAATGAAGGCTGACTGGTAAAGAGAAATTTGGCTCCCGACTCAGCTCCCTGTTCACCACCATTGTCTGGTACAATGCCTACATTGCTGCAGACGCTGCCCCCATCCCTCTGCCAATGTCACGCTCCCTTTTACCCTCACTCATTAATACGACTCCGGGGTGCTTCAACTCTTCCACTTGGGTCAGCTGCTCGCTCCCACACCTGAGGGGGTAGGCCACCTCATATCTAGAAGTTCTGACTCTCATCCCCACTGCGTCACACTCGACCGCAAACTGTTCCAGTGCACACTGGAGATCACAGTTTGACGAAGAAAAGAGGACAACATCTGCAAAAAGCAGAGATGTTACCCTCATACCTCCAAACTGGGTATACTCTGGTCCTTGACTGCATCTTGATACCCTGTCCATGAAAATCATGAACAGAATAGGAGACAAGGTGCCCCTTGGCAGAGCCCAATGCCCACTGAAAACGGGCTTGACTTAATGCCAAGGATGTGAACACATCTCCTGCTCCGGTGAAATAAGAATCGAATGGCAGGCAGTAACGGCCCTGGTACCCCGTATTTTCGCAGTACCTGCCACAGAAACCCTCAGGGCATATGCTCATCAGCCTTTTCCAAGTCCATGTAGACTTATTTGGCAAATTCCCATGACTCCACGAATCTGTGAGAGTCCGAGGTTTGACAATCGGCCGTATCCTCTTTTCCAGCACGCTTGCATAGGTTTTCCGAGAGAGGCTGAGCAGTGTGATCCCTCGGTAGTTGGAATACACCCTCCGGTCTACCTTTTTGAAAATGGGAACCACCACCGCTGTCTGCCAATCCATCGGAACTGTTTCTGACACCCACGCGACATCCAGGGCCATAAGCATTTCTGGGCGGATTTCGTCCTCTCCTGCTGCTTTGCCACTGTGTAGTTTCTGTGCTACCGCAGTGACTTCTACCAAAGATATTGGGTCTGACCCTCCCCAAGAACACTTCGGCCCTGCCTCCTCCTCCGAGGGCACGTCTGTCGGGTTCAAGAGTTTCTCAAAGTGTTCTTTCCACCTCCCAACGATATCCCCTGTCGAGGTTAGCACCTCCCCTCCCTTGTTGATAAGAGCCTGGGCGGTGCCCTGCTTTCCCCTCCTAAGGATCGTTTGCCAGAGCCACCTTGAAGCCAGCCGAAAGTCCCTCTCCATAGCCTCTCCGAACTCCTCCCACACCCGGGCTTTCGCTTCTGCAAACAATTCAGTTGCAGTCCTGTTGGTCTGCCGGTACCTGTGCACTAATCTGGGGTCCCCCATGCAAACCAAGCCTCGAAGGACTCATTTTTCAGCGTGACAGCTTCCTTCAACGCTGCTGTCCACCAGCGCGTCCTTCGGTTGCCACCATAACAGGCACTGACCACCTGGCCATAGCTCCTAGCAGCCGCTTTCACGATGGAGGCTTTAAACATGGTTCATTCGGAATCCATGTCCTCAGCCTTTTCTAGAATTTGAGGGAAATTCCTGAGGAGGTGGGAGCTGAAATTGCTCTGGACAGAATCCTCTACCAGTCGTTCCCAGCAAACCTTTACTTCACTTATGAGCTTACTCCCCCTCCCCCAGTCTGATCCAGCTCACCAGCAGGTGGTGATCAGTAGATAGCTCATCACCAACAATGGAGTTGTGGATGTTACACATTGTTTGCATTGGTTGCTTTGTTCGAATTACTATTATTATTTTATTGATTATAATATATATGCAGGAATCCCGGATCCAGAGCTTGCTCGCTCATTGGGTATTTTCTGCTCTGCTAATGAATATCTAATATCTCGTCACTGCACAGACACCCTGCCGTCGATCAGTTTAGTTTTTAATCTGCGCGATTCTCGAGCGGGGCCGTAGCGATACGAGCGGCGGCCGCGGGCGGTGAGCGCTGCGGGCGCGGCACCGCCCCTTCTCGCCCACAGCCGAGCGGTGGGCGACTAAAATCACATTTCTCCGTCCATTAGTGCGGCGTCCGTTTCATAGCGCCGATCGTTTGCGCAATTTCTCGCCGTTTATCCGGTGGTAGAATCTGTTTAGAGTTATTTTTCAGGGCAATGATTGAATTTCCGAATTGATGTTGTTTTCATGGGGGTGGTGGGGCTGTGGTGGGGGGCGTCGGTAATGTTGTACATTTTTGGGGGGTTTTAGTAAAGTTGAATTTTTCAGGGTAGGTCTTGTGTTTTCAAATGTTGGAGACCACTGCTGTAGAGACTTAATGGGGCATATTTGATGAGTGTGCATAGGTGTCTATGTACGTGTGTGTGTACGTGTGTGTGTACTTGCGTGTGTGTTGGAGGGAGCGGTGGCCCAGCGATTAGCGTGCTGGGCTACAAACCTGCCGGGCGCTCCCTTAGAGATAGGGTGAGAAGCTCGGTCTGACGATTTTCTGGACCGGTTCTGGGCGTCCCCGAGGTCGACTCAGCCTCAAATGATTTCCTAGTGCAATGTGAAAATATTGCCACTAGGGAATAAAAGGCGGCCGGGCGTGGTGTTGGTCACTAACCCCCTCGTGTGCCGTGTCGACCTTCATAGGTGCTCGCTAATGGCACTTGACCCGACGTCTGTTAAGGCTATATGGGGATCTATATCTTTTTGCGTGTGTACTTTAGGTGTGTACCTGTGTGTGTGCGTGTGTACATACGCGTGTACGTACACGTGTGTGCATGTGTATGTGCCATGTGTACGTGCGAGTGTCTGTACGTATTTACGTGTGTGTGTGTACATGCATATGTACGTGCGAGTGTCTGCGCGTGTACGTGCGTGTATACGTGCCCGTGTACGTGCGAGTGTACGTGCATGTGTACATGCGGGTGTACACATTTCCACTTCTCTGTAGTTAAACACGTGTGACGATGGTACACGCCCCCGCCAACGTACGCGTAAAGCGGGCGAGTGCACATGCACACGCGTGTCGTCACGTCAGCCGTGCGCGCACGGACACACGCTCGCTGTAGTCTAGCGCAATTGGCCAAACCTCAACCGAAAACTTCAATCATATTGACGCTAAGATCGGCGATGTGCATTTTGAGATCACACAGCGAAATCTTTGCATCATTGCCACTGAAGCTGGTGAAGTACGGCAGCGGAGGGCTCGATTATTTATCTGCGTGTGGATTATTATCCGCGGTTTTTGCGGCCAAGCATCTGACACCCGTTCCGAACACCCGTATCAAATTACAGTCGGCGACGCGGGACCGTTGTCTTAGGAGTTCGCCGCGTTGCTGTTGCAAAGTGGGAGGACCGCGGTGTAACGGTTCGGCACGTGGAACTGGCAATCGACTGGTCGCCGTGTCGAGACCATCTCCTTGTACGGCACGTTTAAACGGCCTCTCAAATCCTCCTCTCCCATCCACCCAATAGCACGAACGGTTTCACCACAGTTACTCGATCGGTGTTTTGCGTGCATTGGTGACGGTGAGCACTGTAGAGAGCACAGGTGGTGCATCTGCCAGTCATCTCAGTCAGGCAACCTATAGCACCTGGGTCTGTCTCGTCGCCTCTTGTCATCAGCAAGCCTTCGACGCTTCGCGTCTCATCAAAGTGTACCTTGCCATAGTGAAGTCCCTGCTGCTTGTTGGCGAACGGCGGTTGTCGTTTTTGGTGATGCTGGTGGCAAAGCCTGGGCACCGCCAATGCTGCCATGACATCTAATAAAAGCACGGATGGTCCGTTAGAGGGGAGGCTCTTTGGTCAGCAGTGGCGCGAGCAGAAATTTACAGGGCCGTACCTTCACCTCCTGAATTCTTGAAGCAGAATATAGGGCATCGCGCGCGAGTCTTATGAGCGGGGAGACGTCCCATCGCTCGTCCAGTGCCTACGGAGCAGGGGGCACCGGTGGCGCACCGAGCGGCAGCAAGGCCCCGTTCAGCGCTGGTCCCAGCGACGGCAGGCGCCGATCATTTGTTTATTTTTGGGATGCGCTGTATCTCCACCGCTGACCTCCGTCTCCTCGGCGGCGCTCGTTGCCAGTCCCCATAATTGCCTCTCGTATCGTGCCTCGCGGAGCACGCAGTAATTTCGCATGGAAATTGCCACCAGCGGTAACGCTTGCTGTCGGGGCGGTTAGTGGTGGCGGGGTGGGTTGGGGGGTTGTGAGTGCGTGGGTGGGGGAGGTGCAGAGGTAAATTATGGACAAGACCAAACAGCTGTGGCAATACACTCGACTTGTGAATAGCGTCCATCAGTCCACGCAGATTAAATCTTTTTTTGCCGATTAAATAGCAGTAAACATGAATAAGTAATTAAATACACAGAAATTTCGGAATATTTTCATTCGGTTAAAACAGACGAGCGTCTCAACCAATGAGACTTCCCCTATGGTGGAGGGATGTTACCCAGAATCCTTTGTTTGATTATGATCACAAGCATCATCAGCCAAGGTCAATCCACCGCTGTATAAAAGCCTGGCCATGTGACCGTCTCCTTTTACGTAACGATTCAACCAGTAC
This sequence comes from Mordacia mordax, assembly GCA_036362905.1. Lineage (NCBI taxonomy): Eukaryota > Metazoa > Chordata > Hyperoartia > Petromyzontiformes > Petromyzontidae > Mordacia > Mordacia mordax. Next base: position 5,278,703 of record JAZEWT010000027.1, read on the forward strand.
CTGCGCGCAAGCTTCAATTTATCGCTCCATCTCCATGGTGCGCGTACTCGCGGGCGCGCTCCACCCTTGCGCTTCCGCTCTCTTGTTCGTCTCGCTCACCGGCCTTCGCCCCCCACGTTAGCCTCGTCCCGTACAAGCGGAATTCTTTTCCCATCCGTCGGTACCGGGTCTCGTGCCGGTGACATTCTCCAATCCACGTATTGCGCTTTCTTGGGGTTAAGTTCAGGCAACGCTTCTTGGCACACTGTTCACGACCTGCCTTGTTTCTCTGTCAGTGTAATGATGTAGGTTTGTCATGGCTCAGTGTATGAGAAGTGCTCTCATAGCCGTTCCTTTGGGATTACTATGTCAGACATTTCTCCTTCGTACAATAGATACTTCTATAATAGGCCAACAATTCAGAGAGGGCAGAAAGAACCGAAAGTGACCCACCTCAGTTACAAACGCGAAACGTTTCACCCAAGCCATTCAGATGGCTGATGATGCATTCCAAGACAGGACGTGAATTGTCGTAAAGGCGTTTAAGTGGAACACTCGACATGGCTATCACGAACAATTCTCCTCTGTCATTGCCTGTTTCCGTGAGCCATGTGTCATAGCAGGTCACTGACGCCGATTAACGACGTTCTTTATGCAACACATGGGTTGGCCACATGTGCTGCCATTGTGGACAGCGCTTTTATGAATTTACATTACGTACCTGGGTAACATGGTTCCCGAGCAAGGTTGCCCCCCTACTGGCAGCCTATAGCTACCTTGAGACACGGTGCCAGCAGGTCTGCCGTACGGTGTAAGAATATCAGAAACGCCCAGTGGAACGACGAACATCTTGGAGATAAAACGCACAGTGGAAACGCGTACCAGCATGTGCTCAGATATGATTTTCCCCAACGTGTTTGCGTTAACGACGTTTCAGACCCACGCCACGCCGCGCCGTGCGGGCTGGGCCACGTGCCCTGCGCATTTATTCCAAGGGTTGTTTGTTTTTTGAGGTCGCGCAGTCGTTTGTGAAGTTTATCGTCGGCTTAGCGAGCGAGCGCACGTGGAGTTTTCAGAGAGCGAGGTGCGGGGAGACCACCCCGGCGGGCGGGCGTGTCGTGCTCCACCGGCTGTAGTTCCGTCTCTCGCCGTCGGCGTGCGTCCAGCCTGTTTGTGCCGCCGGAGCAGCGTCCGTTCGTCTCCGTGAATCAAGGCGCAGGGGGTCGGCTTCGCATACTGTCCATGTGCGTACACGGGCCGACCGTGCGCGGGTGGCTTACGCGGATACGGTCCTGCCAGTGAGGTCTCGTTGACAGGCTGAGCTGCGTGGCTCCGTCTCGATGTCCGCAGTGATTGTAACCGTCGTGCGCCCCTGCGAAGATGAGCGTGCCGCGCCTGGACGTGATGCGCCACTCGTTGGCCGTGGTCGCCAGAACGTCCTCAACAGCACTATTTTGTAATTATTATTATTACTACCTACGACAGTGTAACGGCACGTGCTCCACTCGCTGGAGACTGGGGCATTGGAGGATATGTGAAATGGATGAATATGTGAACATGTGTAGAAAAGCACAGTTTAAATGCTCGTGAAAGCTGCTCTGTGGGCAGTTAATTGGTCAGGGCGGGTATGTGCCGGTTACGGCACGGCTATTTATTTATTTACTTTTAATAAAGAATCCACTTTGCTGTTTGTTCATCGAGTTGTGCACTGATCCCTTGTGCCCTGTGGCAGCCAAGCGGCCCTCTCCTCCTCCTCCTCCTCTGCCTCCTCATCGCTGCGGCCGTGCTGTTGCTGTCGAGATAGACGATCGTTATTATTTGCTCCTGTGCGCCCATCCCAAGTCGGCCTAATCATCGTAGGCCCGCTAATTGTGAGCGTTCGCCCTCCCGCCTCCAACATTACCGCCACCCTTTTAGGGCCTGGGCCCTCACCTCCTCCTCCTCCTCCCTCCCATCCTGCCCATTTCTCCTCCTCAATCATCCTAATTACAGGGCACTTTGAGCGGAGGACAGGCACACGATGCATCTTATCTCGGGCGGTTTGGGCCGCAGCGCCGATAGCGTCATCGTTTCAAACCAGATGTGGCTGTCGCCCCTGAAAAAAACGACCAACAAGGGAGGGGCGGACGGAGGAGAGCAAGTGGAGGAGGGGGACCGAAATAATGAAATTGGCTCCATTAAGGGATCTGTGTGAAAGCAGAATGGTGGTGGTAGCGGCGGTGGCGGCAGTTGTGGCTGGGGGGTACTGATAGCGGTAGGTGAGAGGGCAGCCGAGGGCCAGCGGAGGGGAGGAGGTAGCTGAGAGAGGTTGCGCCTGCGTGGCCTCGCGACCGTTTTGGGCGACTTGGTGGCGGTAAATTATTTTTCGCCGAATGCTGGGGTTATCGATTTAATAATGAAAGCAGTCTCCCCGCTTGCGATCGATCGGCCGGGGAGGAGCGACGGGACGGTTGGGTGGGGTTTTTTCGTAACAGGTTTTGAGTCGTGGCCCCGTCGACTGCGTAAATCACCGGTGCTGCCACACGTAATGTAATGTGCAGTTTAAACAAATTGATTTATTTAAGGTGCCAGGGATTTTGTTTTTTTTTACCTCCCAAGTTACAAGCAACCTTCTTTCCCACTGATATTCGTTTTTTCCCACCGATATTCGTTTTTTCCCACCGATTGGAAGCTTGCGGTGTAAACGCGATGCTGCAGCGGTGCGCGGTCAGCGCGCTCGGTTCAGTCGCCCAGCGTGGCAGTGGAACAGAGTTTCCTGCTCACCCCCCATGCCGCCCATTACCGTAATGTGCGGTGGAACAAACTTGCTGTCTCGTCTGTTAGGAGAGGTCTAGCTTACATGGATGAGTAGGCCAAAAACACCTCCTTCATAGGGTTTCTGTAACAGTGGCTCGAGAAGGCACTTGTAGGCCTGCACTATTACCTTTCGTGCTAACGTGAGTGTCCTTGCACCTAGTCTTCTCTGATACTCATATCCTAATAATAGTGTTGTGTTACACAATACAGGATAAAAACAGTGACTGTGAGGGTGGCGTTTTTAGAAATCCAGTTTGGCAAAGGTGCTCGCTCAGACAAATACTCGGACTGGTTAGGAGACAAATACACTGACTGGTTAGGAGACAAATACACTGACTGGTTAGGAGACAAATACACTGACTGGTTAGGAGACAAATACACTGACTGGTTAGGAGACCAATACTTGGGCTGGTTAGGAGACATACACGGACTGGTTAGGAGACAAATACACTGACTGGTTAGGAGACCAATACACTGACTGGTTAGGAGACAAATACACTGACTGGTTAGGAGACCAATACTTGGGCTGGTTAGAAGACCAATACACGGACTGGTTAGGGGACAAATACACGGACTGGTTTGGAGACAAATACACTGACTGGTTAGGAGACCAATACACGGACTGGTTAGGAGACAAATACACGGACTGGTTTGGAGACAAATACACGGACTGGTTTGGAGACAAATACACGGACTGGTTAGGAGACCAATACTTGGACTGGTTAGGAGACAAATACTTGGACTGGTTAGGAGACAAATACACTGACTGGTTAGGAGACCAATACTTGGGCTGGTTAGGAGACATACACGGGCTGGTTAGGAGACCAATACACTGACTGGTTAGGAGACCAATACACTGACTGGTTAGGAGACAAATACACTGACTGTTTAGGAGACCAATACTTGGGCTGGTTAGGAGACAAATACACTGACTGTTTAGGAGACCAATACTTGGGCTGGTTAGAAGACCAATACACTGACTGTTTAGGAGACCAATACTTGGGCTGGTTAGGAGACCAATACACTGACTGGTTAGGAGACAAATACACTGACTGTTTAGGAGACCAATACTTGGGCTGGTTAGAAGACCAATACACGGACTGGTTAGGAGACAAATACACGGACTGGTTTGGAGACAAATACACTGACTGGTTAGGAGACCAATACACGGACTGGTTAGGAGACATACACGGACTGGTTTGGAGACAAATACACGGACTGGTTAGGAGACCAATACTTGGACTGGTTAGGAGACAAATACTTGGACTGGTTAGGAGACAAATACACTGACTGGTTAGGAGACCAATACTTGGGCTGGTTAAGAGACATACACGGGCTGGTTAGGAGACAAATACACGGACTGGTTTGGAGACAAATACACGGATTGGTTAGGAGACAAATACACAAACTGGTTTAGGAGACAAATACTCGGACTGGTTAGGAGACAAATACACAGACTGGTTAGGAGACAAATACACAAACTGGCTAGGAGACAAATACACAGACTGGTTAGGAGACAAATACTCGGACTGGTTAGGAGACAAATACACAGACTGATTAGGAGATAAATACACAGACTTGTTAGGAGACAAATACACAGACTGGTTAGGAGACAAATACACAGACTGGTTAGGAGACAAATACACAGACTGGTTAGGAGACAAATACACAGACTGGTTAGGTGACAAATACACAAACTGGTTAGGAGACAAATACACAGACTGGTTAGGAGACAAATACACAAACTGGTTAGGAGACAAATACACAGACTGGTTAGGAGACAAATACAGAGACTGGTTAGGAGACAAATACACAGACTGGTTAGGAGACAAATACAGAGAAATACACGGGCTGGAAAGACATGGTCGGAGAGGTTCCCCTGTGTCTTATCTGGGGACCATGGTTGACACAGTGGAGTGAGGGTCTTTGCTCTTTCACAAGCGCTACTTTACAACACTTGCTCCAAAATTCGCTGTTGCCTGTATGGGGGACTTTTTTGTTTGCTTAGGAACACCCGGCAGTTCACCGCGTTGCCAGTGGCGCACAAGCACAATATAATTCAAAAGTAAATCAATGCATTTGCCAATAACAATATGGCCTTAAAATGTTAAATATATATGAGTCGACGTTTCATGGGATGGCCCTGCTTCGTAGCACGTGGCGGCGTAGTTGCCAAGCGTGTCGAGTTCGTTTTGCGGGCGTCACTCTGATCCTGACTACAGAGACCGGCCCTGGGTTTTGCGAGCGCTGAGCGAACGCTGTGAGACGTGTCGTCATGATGACTGTGTAAGAGCGGACATTGGGCAGGGCGCACGGGGAATGGAAGGGACTCTGAGCGCACGCCGGTCGGACCGCGGGGAGCAGAGGAGCAGGAGCTGTGGCTCTGAGCTCCGCTCGGGGATCAGGGCCACGTTGGTGATGGCGTTGGAAGGCCTTCTTCTGGAAGTATTTTTATTGATTACTTTTTACCAGACACCTTTATCCAGGGTGACCTACATCATTATAGAGGTGTGTGGAAACCACAGAGCCGATGCCAACATTTGCCAGTCACTGTTATATTATTATGTTATCGGCCAATTCATTAATGTTTTTAATTTTTTAGATGTGGGAGGAAACTGGAGAACCCGGAGGGAACCCACACAGAACGGGGCGAGAACACACAAATTCCACATAAAAAGGCATCCTATGTGGTAATCGAATCGCTTTTGGTATGACTTTGTGTGCGGCTCAGACGTTACCACTGCGCCACCCTACCCAGATTAACCATTTTTGAATTTCATGATAACGATGACAAGATGGCGTTAGATAATAACAATATTTGCATTTCTAAAGCGCCTTTCACCCGAGGGTCACAAAGCACTCCACAAAGCTGTGGAGAAAACAACTAAGCAAACGAATAACTTCAAATCAATGAAGTACAAAAAATACCAAATAAACTAATTGTTAAAACACGTCTGTGATAGATGTTCATTATTAGTAGATCTCATCTCATCTCATTGTCAGACGCCGCTTAGTCCTGTACAGGGTCGTGGTGAGCCGGAGCCTATCCCGGCAGACACGGGACGTAAGGCAGCGTTATACCCACGATGGGACGCCAGTACATCACCGGGCACTGCGGGCAATTTAGTCTGCAAGCCAATTAACCTATGCAGCAGCATGTTTTTTGGACTGTGGGAGGAAACCGGAGTGCCCAGCGAAAACCCACTTGGACACGGGGAGAGAACTCGCAAACTCCACACAGGAAGGCACCTGAGCCGAGATTCGAACCCGGGACCTTCTTGCTGTGAGGTGACAGCGCTACCCACTGGGCCACCGTGCCGCTCATTTTTAGTAGTTGTTTATTATAATAATAATTGCATTTATAGCGTGCTTTTCACCCGAGGGTCACAAAGCGCTGCACGGAGCTGCGGAGAGAACGGCGCGTCAACGACAGAGAATGGAAAATAAGAAACAGAAACGTTTTTTGTTTTTTTACAAATCCGAGCTGTGGAGAGAACGCCGTGTCAACAACAACATCAGAACAGTTCAATCAAATTCAAACCGTAGCGATAAATTCTAGAACATAAAGTCAGCAGAAAAAAAAGAATAATTCTTCAACAAATTATTACAGCATTTCGTACTGGGTGATTTTGCAAGCTCTAGATGCAGAATTCCTGCGACACAACAATCGTCCGCACGGACCAACGCAACAAGGCACAAAACTAAAGGGTAAATAAACTCACAGGAACACATCCGTGCAAAAATGTAACTTTAACCGAAATCATAAAAAATCAACACGATCACGCAAGCTTGCACGGTTAAACTTAAAATACCAACTTGTATAAAGACGAAACCCCAATTTTAATCATAAAGTAAACAGTAGCACTCAAAATTGCAGAGCATAATAAACAAATAGAAAAAGAAGAGCAACAGTGCAGCAGTTGTATAGGGAAAGCAGCATTGACGACGCTGGTAATAACGACGATGTTGATGACGATGATATCGATAATGACGATGGTATCGATAATGACGATGATGGCGATGACGATGACTCGGCAGAACAAGCGTAACCGCTGTGTTCGGTGCTGACAGACGTAGTCTGAAGGCTTGCCGTGAAGGGAATGTGAGTCGCGTGCAGCCAGCGTAGACTGGGGGTAATCGGTCGGTGAAATCTCGCGCGCGTGATATTTATTATTATTGTTACCGTTATTAGCTCCATCTCCCCCCTCCGGCCCCCCGAACCTGCGCAGCAGTTGAGAAAGCGGGAGATGCGCCGCCGCGTCGTCTTAATAACCTGAGTGCGCCTTAAACTCCGAGAGCTACGGCGCTGGGAGCCCACTGGTGCCTCGCTTAATTTAATTTTGTCGACGTGACCTTGAGTGATGAATGTGGTGGTGGTGGGGGGAGGGGTGGTAACGGGTTGGCTGGGGGTTCAGCA
>JAZEWT010000027.1:5285947-5302694 GCA_036362905.1 Mordacia mordax
TAGTTTTTTTATTGAAGCTGCAAGGAACCTCTTTGCAAATCTGCTTTTTCGGGGTGACCGCGTCACTGAGCGCCCTCCTCCTCTCTCCTGCGCGACGTTTTGTTGCCCACGTTGGAGGCATCCTCAAGCGGACTCAGGCTGAGAAGGTAGTTCTCGTGCGTGCAGCCATGACAACCTTCATCAGTATGCTGGTAGGAACCGTGGAGTTGTGTAGCTGTTTTAAACAGTTGTCTAGAAGGGAGGGGTAAGCAAGTTGCAATATCTCAGGGAAGCAGGGGCAATTCAATCAGGACAATTATCCTAAGCAGCATTTTCTTGAACTGTGGGAGGACACTGCAGTACTCGGTGACAGCCCACAGAGACGCTGGTAGATCATGCAAACTCTACACAGAAAGGTGGCACCGGAGTCAGGAATCGAACCCGGGCCCTTCTTGCTGTTAGATGTCCATGGACTCCTTCCTCGAGTGATCTCACTTGCTCGGCTGCCTTTTGGGAGCCGGCACATCTGACCGATCTATTGCACAATCAGCACGCTTATGAAATTGCGCAGCTTTAATTTCCTGTTTCTGCATGGATATACACAGCATGTTGACGCGTGTACACCTCTGGTTGTACCTCGACTGTACAAGCGATTTGGTTGAATGCAATAGATTGTGTGCAACAGATCGATCTGGTGTAGACACCTACTGATGGTGGGTTGCAACGATGATAAGAAGCGTGTTTTCCAACTCAGTCACCAGCATTGTCATCGTCGTCAATCATGATGTGTGTGTTGCTGAATGAAGGCCCACCCGAGCCGTCGCCATCTCCTCAAGCACCGGTGCACGAGCGCATGTCGTCACTACGTCTGCCCCGTGGACACACTTTCCGGAACGTTCTCTCCCACAACTGCCTCTGATGTTGGCAATATAGCGCCACCCAAGCCCTGTTTATTTGTCTGAACCGGCAGTAAGAAGATGGTTCTCACCCGCGTAACTTCTCTGATCCACACGACCCGCTTCCCGTAAACAAAGCCTCGGCCTCCTCTGTGGGGCCGCCGGGGATACGGAGCAGCGTCCGCACCCGGAGGCCCCAAGAGCCACTCGCGTTGCGAGCCACGGTGGCCTTTTCCGATGTGACCTCTCACCCCAAATCCACACAAATCCATACAAAGCCAGAGGCATTCGCCCTTGGAAGTGTTCCATCATCCCGTGGGAATCGTACAAAACTTCCGTCACCTTTCTTGAGAAATATTTGAGCGTGGCTGCCGGCCCACTTGGGATTGGGCACTCCTCTGATTCCCCCCCCAACCCTCCACCCCCCCAGGGTTACACACCCTTCTCTACCACCTGCACCTGCCAGCGAGGACAGACTGGGAGGGGTCAGGGGTCAGGGTCAAGGGTCGCTCGGCCGTGCGTAAACCCTGGGCCTGTGGGAGATGGGGCCGCCCCCTCCCCCCGCCCTGCCCCCCTCCCCACCCTGCCCCCCTCCTCGCCCTGCCTCCCTCCCCGTGCCCCCACTGGCACCTCCACTCTCTACAGTGTTCTCTCCCTCCCACCAGCTCGGCTGTCTGTGTGCGTTGACGAGCGTGGGTAGCAGTGGTGCAGTGGGTAGAGCACTGCTCATTTCTTGCTTGTGATCAATAAGAGTAGTCAGTACGTGAACCGGTACTGATCCTCACTCTGATAATAATAATTGCACTTCAAGAGCACTTTTCACCCGAGGATCACACATATGAACAGCAAATCAACAACAATCACGTCTTTTTGTTATTTTGTTACAAATCTGAGCCGTGGAGTGAACGGCATGTCAACAACAACAACAGCAGAGCAGTTCAATTGCAAGTAATATAATGGTTATTAGAGGACACAAAATAAGCGATAATAATTGTTAAACGAAGGAAGGAATAAGTGTTCCTGAGCAGGCGCAGGTCGGCAGCGAGCCACTCTTCCGGCATGACAAAAGTGAGCCGTATCAATAGTCCTAGCCAGAGGGAGTACCTGGGGCACTGCATGAACATTGGCACCAATGGCGACAGGGTGTGCGAGCTATCCGACCCCTGCTCATTTACGCGCCCTAGTTGTTGACATTGCTCAATCACTTACAAACAGTTACACATCGGAAGGATGTGAGTTCAAATCCCAGTTGGGGGTTCTCTCTGCCCACCATCATTGCAGGGTTGGTAAAATGAGTACCACTTTGTTGGGCAGTCACCTGTGGTTGTCGTACAGATAGACTGCGTTGAATCATCCACAGTGTGGAAGTGATCCTAATCCAGCCTCATGTCGCTTCTTCCAACCCATCTCGTGTTCTTAATTTTAACTTCATCCTGCCAGTGTGAATCGCGCTGCGAGCCACGACGTGATACAATGCTTCGTGTGTGCCGCCACTTATCAGCGACAGTCGCTCTTCCTCACTCGAGATTCGGAGGAGGGGGCATGGTAGGGTTGACGGGTGTGGGTGCTGGCGCTTGGAGAAAGGCGGAAGGTGGCAGTAATGGTTGTGGTTGGCAAGGATACGTTGGTGGTGGTGGTGTTGGTGAGGAGCGGTGGCCCAGCGGTTAGCGCGCTGGCTACAAACACGGCGACTCGAGTTCAAATCCTGCTCACGGCCAAGAGCAGTGACGATTTTTTGAACCGGTTCTGAGCTTCCCCTAGATGGACTCAGCCTCACATGAGTACCTGGTGCAATGTGTAAGCATTGCTACTAGGGAGACAAAGGTGGCCGGGCGTGGTGCTGGTCACCCACCTCCTTGTGTGCCATGTCGACTGTTATAGGTGCTCGCTGACAGCACTTAACCTTACAGTCTGTTAAGGCTATGCGGGGGATATTTTTCTTTGGTGCTGAGAGTTGTTTTAGACTGGGGAGGTCCTGCAGATTACATATTCTCTCTCCGACTTCTACAGCAGAGGGGTGTAGGGAATTCCAACAGGACATGCATCTCTGCATAATTGTCCTCAGCTGTCGGTTGTTCTTATTGCTTTAAAGGTCCCTGACTCTCTACTCACAATCAGTAAGAACCTTCATGATGGTGGGCAAGCCTGGGTAAAGTTACGTGGCCAGGAGTCAGTTATTCCTTGTTCACTTTGGGATGCGACACGGATGCCCTGTGGCTCCTGTATTATTTAACACATTTTTTGATCACGCAGTTCGAGAGGCTTTTTATGGATGTTCCGATGGAATTTCCATCTGGTTCAGGTACAATGTGAGGCTGATCGATGCCCGGGTGCAGCCAAGGGATGGCTGTCTATTGCCCAACCATGTTACCTATGGTAGCTCTGAGGTCACTCTTGAGGAGGCATTGGAGCTGTACTACTGAACCTGAATCGTGGGGTCTTACCATCAGCCCCACCAAAACCAAACACCTTCTTGGGTATTTATGCCACCAAATACTCCACCCCCTTAGCTCTCCATGAGTGCTAGGGCAGTTGTGGAAAGAGTGGAGAAGTTTCTATCCCTTATCAGTGTGCTCATGGCCGGTTCCAGTTGAGCAGAGGAGATCCCACTCAGAATCAGTTGGACGGCATTATTTTTTCATCAGCTGCATCATGCTGTGTGAAAGCTGCCGGGCCTGCTGCTCCATAGGAAGCTTTGTGTCTTCTGACCTGCAATCGTGTTCTCTCTTATTTGTGCTTGCGAAACCTGGACCACATTGGTGGAATATCTGTGCCAATCAGAAGCTCTCCAGCTGTCTTGCCTACAATTTGTCCTGGTTTCAACCAGGTTGAATTGTATTAAGATCTTACAAATTCTCAAGATATCCTGACAGGGTCCCATCGGTGGGTATCCTCCGGCTGTCGAGATTGTGGTGGCTGGGTCATGTGGTCAGCATGCTCAGCCACCGGATGCCCAAGCAGCTTTTGTTTGGCCGGATAGATTGGGCCAATTGGGCGCAGAACGAACTGGAGAAGAGGTTGACTGATGTGCCACAGGAGGACCTGGAGCTGAGTGAACTTGCTGATACCAGTGGTGTTAAGATCAACCTCGGTGGAGGAGGGTCATGAAGGGCGCTTTGGGGCAGATGGAAGCAGTCGACTTCCATCAACACCGGAGAGCAGAAGAGCAACGCTCACACAAACCAGCGGAGCCCCTGGTAGCTAAAACACAGCAAGTTGGCAGAGTAAGGAGTACAGACGGTGCATCTGCGGGTCATATCAGGTAACCCATAACGCATGGGGGCTGCTCCGTGACCCCCTGTTAACAAGCATTTGATACTTCACGAGGCCTCAAAGTGTATTTGGCCTGGCACAAATGCGTGCTGACGTCACCACCACGCAGTGGTGACTAGTGGTTGTTGGTGGTGGTGGTGGTGGCATTGGTGATGAAGCTATTGATGGTGCTTTTCACGGCCCCCGGCTAGGATGCCACGCGTACGTTGGCACTCGCTAAATTACCGCTATCGCGGTAACGCGAGCGACAGAGTGATGGTTCTGAGTTGGCCGTACGCCGTAGAACACAAGGGGTCCGGCACGGGGGTGGGGATGGGGCGGGGGGGGGTTAATTGGCACCGATTTGACGTTTTCTCTGACTTGCGATGAAATCTGCTCGTCTATGCGAGCCAGACGCATCCTTCCATCGCGAGACCGAGACAGCTTGCGAAGGCCTTCATCCAGATGTGCATAGACGGTGCCATTAAAATGATAGATGCACACATTCCCTTTATTTTTCCACATTTCAAAAAGCGTCAGTTCAAACCGACTTATTTTTAGTCACTCGGTAACACATAACATGAGCTTGATGCGCAGCATACGTTCGCTATTTATCATATCACTCCGCAGTGGTGTCGTCACTTAACCTAAACGTTACCGCTGCCAATCCCACCCTGGGAACCGATGCGAACCGTTGGGAAGCGAGAGGCCCCGCCGCCTCTCCGCTAGCCGAGCACCTCTCCCTCCACCCTTGTGACGCCGAGGTTTCCATGTGATGCCCCAGGGCCAAACCCACGCGCGTGCGCGGCCATGTGCGGCGGTGTCGGTGTCGTGCAGCTTTTCCTCCGTCGCCCACAACGGCTTTGTCCCCATCCGAATGAGTAATTGAACGGCAACGAGAGATGTGAGACAGCGTGTGGTCCGCGATTCTAACGAATGCTCCAGAGGAGAGATGTATGTCGAGCTTTGTCCTGGTTCTTCAGTGTTTCCTTCCATATTCCGAAGTGCTACTAGGTAAGCATGTAATGGCGTCAGTGTTCACGGCTCGATGCATGATGGATTGCATCGAAAAGCTGCTCTCTCGGGACAGCCGCGTCGAACGCTCCCTCTGTCCTGAGAGAGCAGTGGCTGCCCAGAAAGAGCAACTTTTCGAAGCAATTATCAATAGGCAATCATCTCCAAGCACCATTCTGACAAAAACATCTGTAGAACTTTTAAATATATTGCTTGATAAATAGTTTGGCTTATTATTAGTATTGTAACTGATGACATCACTTGACATCACATCCAAGTTCCCCCGGCCTAGCGTGGGTACAAGAGTTTGAGCTATTAACCAAGCAACACGTTCTTATTGCTGGGGTAATTTGCGTGTGGGGTAAAACTGAGGCATCCGAACAAAACCTTAACATAAGGTCGTTTTAACTCATTTGTACACCGGTCTCAAGCCCGCTTGCTGTACTGCAAACCTGCTGGCCACCTCGCAGCCGTTTTGAAGTCAATGACACTTTCACGTGTTCGCTAACTCTACCTAGCCTGGTACGAGCACCGTAGCGACGTTGCCGTCCCTTGGCGTCTGTCCCGCGACCTGTCGGAGAGTGACCAATGCTCCGCGTTGCCTCGAAGCGCACGCAGCCTGGTACAAGCGCCACGGTGACGTCACCGCCACTTATCGGTGGACAGGCGAATGGCGGGCGAGCAGAATTTGTCGTGCGTGTTGCCGACGTTGTTGTACGAACAGCGAACAGCGCGAACAGTGTCTCCTCTGCGGTGACGGGACGGAGTAAAGTAAAAAAAAATCCTTCACAATGCACAAAGGGCCCGTTCTCGCGCCGCGCGATCCGTTGCCAAAACAGCGACGCGCAGCGCAGCCGAGCGACTGTCGCCGAGATCGTCGTGCTGAGTGACGGAGATGCCGATGGGGAGGAGAAGGAGGAGGTTTTTTTTTCTTAAAGGAGGTACGACTGAAAGAGCGAAAGACGGAAGAAAAAAGAACTTTTGAAAAAGGGCAAGGAAAGAAAAATGATCATGTTTGCCGAGAGACATTTGGTTTATGAAATGGCTCCAGGTCCTTTCAAACAAGCCGCCATGCACAGTCCAGAGCATTCATCTTGTTTTTCTTCAGATGTGCGGAGTTTTTTTGTTGCCGTGCTCATTCTTGGGCTTTTTAGCCACCTTTCTGGGCCGCTCGTGCGGACGACGGGTTTTCCCAACAACTCGAATGGACGTGGAGCTAAGTGCCATGAATGTGCGGGGTATTGAACCTGGACCGCTGACTGTGACTGGGAGCACTCGCTCGCACACTGTGACCTCGTCTCGACTCAAGAAAGACGCAGCACAACACGAGCAAGGGCCCTTGTAGCTAAATAATGGAACTCTCAATCCGACAATGTGTGCCTCATTCACACATCCGCCCCTCCGCCGTAAAATGGCAGCAGGAGTTTTTCTACGCAGCCCGTCAGCCGCACGGTCTGCTGGGAGTACATGATGTCAGCTGGATTGGTCTCACACGAGAAAAGCGTCCGCCGGTAATGCTCACTTTGGGTTCTGTACTAAATCACACAGTTAGATTTGGAGGTTCGTTATCTGTTTGTTTAGGGTCAGATCGTGTCGGTATAATGTCAGTGTTTAACTCTAACCCTCCACCACCCGACACAGCCAATCTAATCAAGTTGTCACACTAGGGGGCTGATGCTCCAATGGCAGTGTTTTTCAATTTCCCAGAGGAATGTTGGAAAGCGAGAAAATTGCATCGAGGGTTGCCCGGTGTTCACGAAAGCTCAGCTTGGTGTTCGTGAATAACCGACCTAGAAGACACTAACCATCCATCACAATATTAGTCAAAAAGCCTGTATTTAAACCTCATATTTGGAGGTAATGCAAGTCATTTACAATGATGCAACTACTGCACTGAAGTTCCCAGCATTGGGTCTGGATGGAGAATCGTAACGGGAGACAGGCATTCTCCGGGGTTATTCACGACAAGACTAGAAGCTGTTTCTTGAATATATTATCGGCGTGAATAAACGCGTAGCTATAAGTAGAGGAATTATTAACCATGTCAGATTTCCTGACGACATGGCTGCTATAATAATCGATTGGTGTGAGCTGCTGGAATCGATCAGAGGAACTTGATAAGGCAATGGGAATGACAGTTAAAGGTGCAGCCCTGCAGCCTCTTTGGCCACCGCTGGTCGCAGGGCTTCAGCATGTGGGGAGCCCTCGAGGACCCTTGAATGAGAGGCCCACGGAGGCTGTGCCCGGCACGACCGCGTGCGCTGCCAGAGCGAGCAGATGTCATCGCCACCGACTCGACGCGTGGAGAGCGGCGCCGGCCGGGCCCCCGCCTGCCGTGGCGCCGCGTCCCTCGTACCGAGGAGAACGTTCATAGATCGAGGCGACCTCGCCGTCAAAACTCCCAAGTCATCGTAACAATCACCGTGGTTTACCTTGGGAATAAGCGAGCGGTTTGGCACGCACACAACGGGATGCATCGTCGTCGTCAAACTGAGGCGGATGAAAAAGTACCTTAGTCCGTTTACATCTAACACCATGGTATTTTATGAGTTTCTCCCTGAACAGCAGTTATAACTGGTTGGTATATCACGGACCCAGGTAATTACATATATAAAGACCATTGATAAAATGGAAAATGCGCCGCACAACTTCCACGCTTGGTAATGGGAAATATACAGATACGGAGGTGTACAAAGCAAACTGCATAGGAGGAGGGGGGAGGCAGCCAGGCAGATATCCGGTGCCAGCATTTATCCGACACTGCTTCCTACATCTTATGATGCTATCGGCCAATTAATTCATAAGAGAACCTGAAGGATGCCCACTGAGTACAGGGTGAGAACACACAAACTCCATGCAGAAAGGCATACGAGGTGGGAATAGAACCACCCCGGCGGGACGACGATCTTTCTATGAGGTGCAGATATCAGTGCTGCCCCACTTTGCCACCCAAGAAGCCATTTCACGATTACTCTCGTGATCACCCACGTTTTTAAAGTGTCCTAAAATCTAAGTCTGGCATCGTGGACGAGGTGACACAGAGACACGTTTCGCGGCTCGAAGCCGTTTAGCTCCCGGGATCGCAGGGCGCGCGGCGGCGGAGACGTGGCGCCATCGCGTCCAATCGGAAACGATTCGTTATTATGATTAATGCCACTGACAGCTATAGCAGGTTAGGTGCACAGACCGCTCGGGGGCGTTCTGCGGAATTGTCAGCAGCAGACGCCGCCGCCACCGCCGCTGTCGAGGCGCGTCGGTTTGCTTGCGCGGTGAGTGCGGTGAGGCTGGGAGAAGAGAGGCAGTCAAGTCGGGACACTTCTGAGAGTGTGCGATTAAAAGCCCTCAATCCCCACAGCGATTGATTTATTGGCCCATTTTGTGTTTGTTTTTTTTAAATACTCACAGAAGTCACGGGGACATGCCTGCATTTATGAGCGGTTGCGGCAAACTCGTTTCGACCGATTTAAATGCCCCCAAAAGCAGAACGTGGTTCGTCGCGAAAGGTCGTCCCAGGGACCCGCCTGTTAGCTCTGCATACAGCGTGTTTCCATCGTGCTCTCAGTCAATGCTTCCGGTCAAAGTTCATCAGAGTGACATTTCTCGCTGAGGCGGTAGTAGTGGTCTCCTGTTTACAGGCCCAAGCCTGTTGTAATAATTCTGTATTCCTATGCCGGGGGCGAGTCTCTTCACACACTGGCACTCGTTTCACCAATTCCCAATCAGTCTTTGAACTTGTAGCATTCCGATTGAAACATCTGCCACTTAAAGTTAATTGGTCAGTGATTGCGTGCGATTGCATCTGTAAGTTTGCATGTGTTTATGATTGGCGTCAGCTCCGAGCTATCCACCCGGTCAGTAATGAAGTGAGGTTCGATGTTGGAGCCAAATCGGTGAAACGCTGCAGTTTTTGGCAAATGTTTACGTAAAACTTAAATAGCTCCTTCGCGGAATCATCTTCAATCGTTCTTTCATTCAACAAGGGAAGATAAAAACTGAACCTGAAGGATAACAGACCTGTTTGCCTCTTATCGCATCGTCTTTAAATAGTTCCAAAGATCCCTGGGAAATTGAACAGTGGGGAAAATGTCGAGGGCTAACCGGCCAGGAGAGCCAACCCCATTACGTTCCTGTGAGCAGTGATAGACAGCGATGAAAGGTCACGAGTCGCTGGTAAACTATGCCTAAGGAAGGCCGGGCACAATACGGGGTCATCAGGGAAAGTCACTGTGGAATAAATAACGTGAAGTTTTTATACAGTTTCCCGAGACGCTCTCCAGACTGCTCCTCGTTGTGCAACCCTGAGCCATGACAATAAAACTCTGCTCATCCATCAACAATAACACTGACCTTAGACAGAGTTTATAATTGGCGACGTTTAGGGTGGTCTTCAATAACACATAGTCTATAACTCTGGCCTCTGCTCTAAAGAAGCAGAGCCACTCCTGTACACACTAAACATATTTATGGGCAGACTGCTTCATAACTTTTCCACCAGAAACACCATATGTCCGTTGAACAATTCTTACGTTCGTCCGTGGGTCTTGTATGGAAACGTATGCTTGTTGCTTGGAACACGTGGTTCTGGCCGGAGCAGTCTGCGTGGAGGAGACGGAACGAGTCCACGCCTTGCGAACGTACCGATGACGCACGGACAAGCGAAGCCACGCTTAGCCGTCACTCCACCGCGATTTGTCAGCAGAAATCACATTGCAAGTGAAGAGCTCAAAGCAGATGGTCGAGGCCATGAGGGCAGATCTCGGAGGTCGCCGCGTGCCTCCTGCTCAGCGGGAGCGTCGAGAGCTGGTGGATGAGGTGGAGCGTCGGGAACATGGAGTGGCGGTGGCGGTGGTGGTGGTTTTGACTCCACATCAATCTCGTTTCTATGTCGGGCAGGGCCAAGGAGTTTGAGGCCTCCCTGGATGGAAAAGTTCAAGTCCCGGAGTCGGCCTACAAAGCAAAGTGAGCGACCGCACGAAGTCCACGACATTTGTCCAAAATCGCGGTTTTCATTGATGGAACTCAGATTATGAGACTTAAACGACAACTGAATAAATACTTGCTGTGGACGAAGCGTGCACTGTACCCCGGGCGGGTACACGGACGATCGGGCGGACGAGATGACGACTGTGCCAGCCAGGTCACCATGTAAGCATGTCTCTTGCTACGCGACAGGCTCCAGCGTCTGGTGAAGGACATCAACAAGCAGCTGCTGAGCCATGAGAGCGGCCCATGGCCCAACAACAAGGTGCTGACGCTCGACAGGGCTCTCGGCGAGCTCATGCGCATCATGGAGAAGCAGGTGAGGAGGTCGCGGCCCCATCCGCCCGTGGCCGCCCGTGTCGCCGTTCCCCCGTGCGGTTCCCCCGGCTGTCGCCGTCACCGCCGCCGTGTTGCGCCAACGACAGGAAACGCAATTCAATCGATCGGCGTTTATTTTACAGTCTCCGGTCCACGTGAATAACTCCACCCCAAAGCGCTTTGCGTAAGAATGACATTCACGTAAAATGACAGCATGTGGTTTAAATTAACGTTACATAGGAAATGTAATTTAAATGAATAATTTGATCACAAAACAAATAACTAACATTTCTAGTACCAAGGAGGAACTCTGTTATAGGAGCAAATACCCAGATCGCTTAGCGCATTAGCTCTGTATCAGAGTGGTGCTAGAGTGGTATGGATTTAATCAACGATCACGTCTCTCAACTGCGTACGAATGTTCTGAGGCCCATCATGCATTGCAGTTCACGGATGCACACAAAGATCCTCCGTATAGCATTAGCAGACTCTGGGGTCAAGTGTGGTTAACGAGGACCGGTGAAGGTCGACACGGCATATGAGAAGAAGGTGGGTGACCAGCATCATGTCCGGGTGCCTTTGTTTCCCTGTTGGCGATGTTTACACACAGCACTAGGTACTCATTGAGGCTGACTCAACCTAGGAGAGGCCCAGAACCTGTTCAGAAAATCGTCACTGGTGTTGGCCATGAAGGGGATTCGAAGCCAAGTTTATAGCCCAGCGTGCTAACCGCCCAACCACCGCACATACAGATACTCAACAACGGCCGCTGCTGTTCTTCGTTAAGTGGCGGTGATGCCACCACAGCCCTTGTGCAAGGCTCACACAGATACGCGCACACGCCCACAAATACACGCAGACACGCATACAGAGATTCACAGTCGTACACAAAGACCTCCCGCACGGTCTTTAAACCGTTGGTACGTCAGTTTGTTGGTCGGTCCGTTGGCGGGTTAGTTGGTCTGCTTGTGCAGTGTGTATAGGTAGAGGTGGTGGTGATTCAGCAGTAAAACTTGAGCACTTGTAACACAAAGCAGATATCGTGCTCCACTTAGGCAAGGAAAAGTCATAAAAGGGATTCCCGAAGGGGTTTATTGGAATGAGCGCGCACGCACACGCGCGTACACATGGATGTGGGCAAACTTGCCCAGCAGAGACGCACACGAACACAGCGATCCCCATGTGGCCGTGTAGACTCTTTGGAACTTGTTGTGTTTGAGAGCGCCTATTAAGGCGGAGTGGTGTGGCCAGCACTTTATTCGGCCACTTTTGTCTCCAGCGTTTACAATTCGCATACACATTGTGGGTGACCTGACGTCGGGTGATTCTCAAAACCTGCTCGGGCGGCCCGGTGTCTACGCAGTGGAAACATCCGCATGTCTCGGAGAGTCCTGCCCGAGGCAGTTCGTTTCCCACCTCCGGCGTCTTTCTGTGTGGCGTTTGTGTGTTTTTTTCTTCCTGTTCTACGCCGGTTTCCTCCGGGTTCTCCACTTTCCTCCCACAGCTCAAAAACACTCGTTAATTATTCGGCCGATAACATAATGTGTAGGAACGCAGTGTCTTGCGGGGTGACGCCGGCTTACCGGGTGACTTTACTCCCCCCTCTACAGGTTACCTCCCTCCACTGGATGAATAAATGTTGCTTTATAAAGAAAAAAAGCTCTAAAAACAAGCATACTTAAACCGTGCTATTGATTTAGATATGTATATGATGCATTAGTCGTCTGGCCACACGGAAAAATGCAGCAAGTGGATTTTTAAACTTATCAATTGACAACATCCGTCGATACAATTCACCATGGAGGTAGAAATAAATAACACACTGCCTTTTCTGGATATCCTGGTTAAACTGTGGTCAAACTGTAAAATATCGCATAGTCTTTATCGAAAACCTACACATGCTGACCCTTATTTAAATGTACAATCGCACCATCACCCTCCACAAAAATCCTCTCTCATCAAATCTACATCGGGCAAAACAAGTGTCTGTTGCCAAAAGTTTGAGATTTTACACATCAAGAATTTTCTCCAATTAAACAGTTATAGTAATGCACAGATTAATAGATGCCACAGAGATAAAAATAAGCTGAACAGTGCAAAGAGTGAAAATGCTTATGTAATATAAACTATCAAACTTCCATACATTACCGTAGTAACTGATAAATTTGCTAGAATTCTAGAAAAACAAATAATTTAAGTGAGATTTGGCACATTGCTTTTAAATAGTACCAAAGATAAACTCCCAAAAATCTGCACAGATGGAGTTTATCGCATCACCTGTTCGTGTGGTCAATATTATGTTGGTCAGATGGGTAGAAATATTAGTACACGCCTTAAAGAACATCAAAGAAATATTAAAAATTCACAAGTTCAGCTTTCGGCAGTGGCTGGGCATGCTTGTCAACAAGGTCATACAATTGATTTTGACAACGTTGACATTTTGTGTAAAACAAATCAATATAGGTCTCGACTAATCCGAGAGTCTATTGAAATTGATAAAAAAATAAAAATAATTTCAATCGTTCTGATAGCTATAAACTAAGTGCAGCTTGGAAACTCATTCTCATACTATAAATGTAGTGCATATATCTTGAACATTAATACAATCTCGTTATATAATAATAATTGCATTTATAGAGCCCCTTTCACCCGAGGATCCCTGCTCGTGACGTCACGACCAATAAATGCATCGCCTCTCTCGCTACACTCACCACCCATAACACTTATGGCTTAGAGAACATAAAAGGAATATTAAAATTTGCGAATATAACTATCAGCGGTGGCAAAATTATGCCTGCCATGAAAGTCACACAATTAATTTTGACAACGTTTACATTTTATGTGTAACGAATCACTATTTGTCTAGACCAATATGAGGGTCTATTGAAATTGATAAAAATAAAATAATTCGAATTGTTCTGATAACTATAAAAATAAGTGTGTTTTAAAAAAAAAAACGTATTTGCAAACTATAAATGTTATTTGTACCGTATATCCTGTTAGGCTAAGACAATTCCGTTGCATAACACTTTCTGATGAAGGTAATTTGACAATCTTGGCCCTTTGTCCAATAAGACTCACGTAATTTGTAACACCTGACTAATTTAATTTATTTTTCCAGGCTTTATTACCTCAGTGATTGTTGCCACACTTTCCAACCCCCCCCCCCCCATTGGATCCTCGCACGAGCTAGCGCACGATTGATGACATCAGAACCTCCCCATATAAGGCGATCGAAACGGTTCTATTTATTCTGAAGCGATCTCGTCTCAAGTTGGTGCGGGTTGCCTGATGATGTTGATTGCAATTATCAGCGAAATGTCGTATTTCTTTTGTAAATACTGTGAGTTTGCTCTCCAACACACTGGTGTGCTGAGATAGTGAAGAATTGGCACGTTTTCTTCACGTTGACAAGCTTTACTAATTGGCTATTATCGGGTGGTGGAGGGTTTACGACAAACATTTTTTACATAACCTAACCCAAAAAATGGAATTCATCGATAACATAGGTCATGAAAGCCTTCCAATTAAAGTTATAAATTGTATTTATATTATTTACATTATTATTCACAACAGGCACCCTTGATCTTAGCCATGGCCGGGAGATAAACGCAAGCATGTGGGTTTATCGGTGCGATGCGCTAACCGTTGTCACACCACTCCCACACGTGTGTGCACGGCCACACTGCCACGGGCAGACAGACGCGTGCCCGCGCTCACGGCAAGGCGGCTGCTGGGTCACCATCGCAACATTTAAACGATCGACCCGCGAGCGTTCCGCACGGATGCATCGCGGTGACGATGACAGTGCATCGCTGAGCTTACGTGTGGCGAACGCTCAAACGGTTTCGAGTTTTCTCCGTTTCATCAGCAGGACAGTCTTCTGTTCCTTGTGTATGAAAATGTGTCCCGGAACAAAATGTCATTGTGGAGCTCGGCTCGCCATGAGAGGGCTTCAGGGGAGAGCTGTGCACTGCTACTTCTTCTCTTGTGTTGTGTCTATATGAGTCTCTATATATCTCTGTGTCTCGATGTATCTTTGTCTCTATACATCTACGTATCTCTATGTACCTCGTTGTGTCTCTATGAGTTGTCTCTGTGTCGGTGTATCTCGTGCAGTCCCACCGTTGCTCCGTTGAAGGAGCACAGATCGCAGTGGTTTACGATCTGGGCCATCGCTTGTGTCACGTGACCACAGCCGCACCATGATTCGTTGTTAAATTCCCATTGGTGGAGGAGAAGCACGCATCATGGGCCTGGTGAAGTTCGGAAAAGGTTGGTGGTCACTGTAGGGACGTCAAACCCAGGAGGTGCAATGTTTGGATCTTGAGTGAGGTTAAATGAGATGTTTGTTTAGAATGTTCATGCCACTCTGTTTGGTGGTTATTCTAGCGCTCCTGACTGATCCAGCGTGCATAGGCACCAGCTGTCCGTGAGCCTTGTCTTTCAAGTGGAGTTTGAGCCAAGGAAAGTGATAAGAAGCGAGGTAACGGACGCGTTTTCGCTCAGACGAGGGTGAGGAGGAGGCTGTCACCTCCGTGAGCCACAGGTGGATTTTCCATATTTCTCTAAATCAAGCTCTTCTCTGAAAAAAATGCAGTGAAGGTGCAGCCCTGCATGTCCTTGCTGACGATCGAAAGAACCATTCGAGAAGGAAGCCAGCCTACGCCTCCATGTCGCTGTAGACGTTAGAGCGTGCACACCTTACCACACCCCCCCCCACTCCCGCGTGCCACCTGTGACCTACCAGTGCGCTACCCGTGGCGTGCACCATCTAAACGTCGGGTGAAGGGAGGTCGCGGGATGGGGTTCATGACACAACGCTGCTATGTTTCGCCCGCCGCACCAGAAGCCTGAATCGAACCGGCACCTTGCGAGTCTGACGCGCTATCCATCGCACACCGCTGCGGCAGGGGCACTCGAAATCATCGCAGCGCCAACCTGGCGATTATCGCTAATCTAAACGTGTGAAGGGGTGGGGGGGGGGCGTGTGGGGGGTCGGGCGGTAGTTTAATTGGTTATACTCAATAATATTTACCGCACAACGCGCCATGGCTGGGGGGGGGTCGGCGCTCGATCTCCATGCGAGACGTCCCCACGCCGCGCGGGGTGGCGTCGGGGCGGCGCACAGCGGTGCGGCGAGCTCTCGTTTAATCGCCGTCTGTCCGCCGTGATGCAAAGCAGAGACGGTTCCTCCCTGCTCCGGTCTCCAGGGCCGGGGGTTTGGGTTTGCGTTTGGGGGACGTTGTCAGGGGCTGACGCGGGAGGCATAAGCCTAAGCCAGCGGTCACGCTGCCAGAGTTTTGTATTTTTAGTCGTGGTCTCGGTCTAGACGGAGATAACTTGTGGAATCCTCGTCTGTGGATTTTCGTGAGTCATCTTTTTCGCCTCATCGTCTGAAGCCGCCAGACGCTCTGCTAAGTGTTGGTGTGAGCGGCGTGCAATTCCCACCGTAGCTGTTCTTTCGGGATAGCCGTGACGAGCGCCTTTCGCCTCCCACATTAGAGGCAGCCACGCAGGAATGAAAGTGTTGCGAAGGAGAGAGAAGGAACGCTCGACAGCTATCCCAAAAGAACATTTATGGAGAGCAATTCTCGTGCATCGAGCCATGACGATCCCACATCGGTACAGATTCCCCCAGTGTTCTCAAGTTCACCAGTCCGTGGACTCGGTAATCCTTCAGCTACGTATCCACCAACTTTCCTCTTCCCCAGCGTTCCACGGTCCTTACTGAGTCGTGGATCATCGGCGTCATCATGGTCACGACTGCTCACTTCCGTCGGTTCCCCTGTTGGCCGAGCGGTTAACTGGCCCCAACCCGTCAGATACTGCGTCCCTACATATTATGATGTATAGTTGTGGGAGGAAGCTGGAGAAAACGGAGGAAACCCATACGGAACAGAGGGAGAACACACATACTCTCCATAGAAGGCGCTTAAGGTGGCAGTCAAACCGCCTCGGGCAGGACTTTTGTCAGGTGCAGGCGGTACCACTGCAAAGACACTCTGCCAATCGAAAGAAAAAAACTGCTTCACGGCAATCAATTTATTCGCTTATTCCGTAAAAAAAAAGGTAACGCTGCCCAAGAATGTCTGTGGGTGCTGTTGCTGCCGCAAAATCTTCCGCATTTACCGAGTTGGTTTTCCCGTCTGCGCGGGTGGTGCGAGGGAGCGGGCGCAGGAGGAGGAGGAGGAGGGCGGTGGGTGGCGAGAGGGAGGGGTTGAGGGAGAAGCGCTCCGCTTGCCCCTCCTCCCGACCTTGCCGTCACCCAGCGCCCGTCTCGCCGCGTTCTGCCGTTTGAAGTTCGC
>JAZEWT010000027.1:5315475-5331195 GCA_036362905.1 Mordacia mordax
GTGCCCGTCCATCGCGGGGAGTTCCGCTCTTGGGGCAGGACCTGGATGCACCCCCGGAGGCAACAGCATCCGCAGCAGCGCAGCAATACAAAAATAATATTAGAATTCATAACGCATGGCAGTCGAAGAGCATTCGTCCAAAGAGAGGTTGATGCAGAAAGGCGACGGAAGGTGCCCACGCAGTTGGCTGCTGCCAACATTTTATACAAACACCGAGCTCTGTATATTATCTCGTCATCACTGAGTACTGGTGGAGGTTTTCATAATTCGCTGCACGATGGTTGCTCTCCAGGGCTGTTCTTTTGGGATAGCTGTGTCGAGCGCCTCCCCCTTCTCTCCTCGACGACATTTCACCTCCCACGTTTGAGACATCCTCAGGCGTGCCCAGGTATATCTTAAATTTAAAAGCAAAAAAAAAACTCTTACTTCATGAGTATTTTTTTGTTATGGGAGTAAACCGGAGAATTTCGTTGAAACCCATGTTAAACAGGGGTTGAGAACATCACAGAGAGAGACGCCCAAAGCAGGAATCACATCGCTTCGGGCAGGATTTTCTATCTGCGATGCTCAGATGTTGTACCGCTGCACCACCCTGCCAACTCAGCAGCAGCGGCGTGGCACACTCGGCTCGTGAGCGCGCCACAGTGCCGGATGCACCGTCACAACGGCGATGGGGAGAGGGAGCGGGAACCAAAGCGCGTGGAGCCGTGGCATCTCGCTCGGCCCTCCCACGCCCCACTCTCTGTCCCGCTTCCCGCCGATCGGGGCTGCTCGCTCCCTTTCTCTTCTCAAGTCCAAATAAGGATAAAACAATTAGTAATGCGCAATTAATTATACGCCGGGTCATGGACGAGACACAGATACGGAGGTGAGAGAAAACCTCAGAGAGAGGAGTGTAAGGCAGATATGCATGCAGCCGATGCCAACATTGTGCCCTGTGTATTATGATGTTATTGGTCAATTATTTAATGAGTGTATTGTTTTACTTGTGGGAGGAGACTGGAGAACCCAGAGCAGATAACACACGCAGGAGAGGGGGGGAGCACCAAATTCCACACAGATTTGCGCCCAAGGCTGGACTCTAACTTCCTTGGGCAGTACTTCCTTTCTGTGAGGTGCAGATGTTATCACTGCGCAATGCTGCCGCCCCAAATATTCGGTGTATTTGGTGTCCCTGACATTATTGCACCGTGAGGCTATTGCAAAAGTGCCGCGTGTTACGGACGGGTACCATCTGCCGTAGTTTCACTGTGGAGTGCGTGTGATCCAGTCGAATTCGTTAGCGACTCGTTTTCAAGTTTGGTGGATTTGGATCGTGGCGTCACACGGCGGCCAACCTCTTTCTCGACCGACTATACAGTGCGAGTGCGCGGGCAAGCGGGTGGGCCACCGGCCGAGGGGGAGGGCGGACAAGTGCGCAGGAGAGCCGGTGGGACAGCGGGTGGGAAAGTGTGCGGGAGAGCGTGCGTGCATGCAGATGCGCACACGGACATGCACGCAGGCGAGCATGCGGGCGAGTGGCAAAAGATCGAGCGGGTGAGCGAGTGCGCGGGAGAGCGGACGGGCCAGCGTGCAGGCGGGCGGGTGAGCATGCGAGTGAGTGTGCGGAAGAGCGGGCGGGAGAGCAAGCGGGTGGGCCCGTATCTATCTCATTTGATTTGATTACTCTTGCCGGGTGGGACAAATTGATTTCTAACCTCCCGCTGCTCGGATTTAGCTCGTAAGAATTACTGGGGATTTGTAATCCTGTTAGTCTCCATCTGCCACGCTGTGATGTCCTCAGCTAGCCCCTCCCTTCTGCCACCCCCACGCTCGCATGTAAGCATACGCACGCATGTGTACACGCTCGCATGTACACGCGCGTTTTCACAGCTACGCCCACGTGCGCACGCACGCACGCACTCGTACTAACTCTGACACAAGTGCCCTCATAGCGTTACAGACGTTCGAGGCGATTGTCGCGAGGTGCCTACGAAGGCGGCTGTGGTCCACCACCGTCTCCTACTCTGGGGATTAATTAATGCCGACTTGACCTAGGGGATGCTCAAGCCTATCACCGACATTGACAACGAGCGGGCGTTGGTCTTTGCTGGTTGGCTTTCGCAGTTGAGGGCGCTCTCCGCCTCACCGCCGCTCGCCTAATCACCCAAACACCCGCGGTACCCGCAGGGTCGCGGGCGTGCGCGCAGCCGGCTATCGTCACACGCCCTGCTGCGCCTCTGCCTGTCTCGTTAGCGCTCTGATAATTGCGTTGAGCGGGCGAGACCCGAAACAGTGCAGCGTGGGTGGCGAACGCCGGTCGCCTCTGGCGGCTCCTGCGCGTGTGTATTTTTACGTTTGAGGATCATCCGTTTTATAATCGGGCTGCTAATTTAGGGGAAGAGGCTTATGCTAATCTGGCGAGACCTGCCAATTAGTCGCACGCTGGGGGTGTGTGGGGGCCGAGAGTCGCTGCGTTCGAGCCCTCCCTTTCATGCTGAGTTCGTCTCCTTTTGGAAAATTAATTCTATTTTCATTAATTTTATTGAAACCGATTTGTCGCGAAACGATAGCGCCGCGTGTGACGCTGACGGGGCAGCGCGCGTGTTCCGCACGTTGGAATATGCTCCCGCGGACAGCGATTTCCCGGAACTGCTTCCGAGATCGAATCGAGAGTCGTTTTCTTCATCAGTACGCCAGGGGTGCGCTCTTCCGTGCGTCCTGCGACGGAGAGAAATGTTTATCGCGTGGCTGTCGAGCTGAGCTTTTTTTTTATTTCATCAGAGCTGGAATTCGGCGACATGAAGTAACAAAATTAATTTATCGTGGTTTGTTTCTTGTGCGTTTGTAATTATAACTAATAATAAGTACCACACATATTCACTCGATGTCAAAGATATTCGAAAAGAGACCGACTCAGAGGCGCCAGGTTAGCGCAGAGCAACGAGGATAAGGCAAACATTTGCCATACACTGCGTCCTATACTTTGTGTTGTTATTTTGCCATTTTATTGATAAAAATTTTTCGTCTGCAGAAACCCGAGAACCCGAAGGAAACCCACTTCGAACAGGGGGAGGACACACAAGTGCCACACAGAAAGGTGCCCGGGGTGGGAACGGAACTGCCTCGGGCAGCACTTTCTTTCTGTGAGGCGCAGATATTACCTCTTCATATACACGTGAGGTGGAGACCATCACCTCACCACCCTTGAGAACCTAATTTGGTCACAGACAGCCTCGCAAGTAGCTTGCGTGAACGCTCGCGCGTCTCCATTCAAGAGCGGAGCAGAAATAATGAGAGCTCGTATTGAGCACGCCAATGCGATGGCTGTGGCCTGCGCCCCTCGCGAAGGCTGGGGGAAAACATTCTAAAGAACATTATGTAAACAGCTCATCAACGGTGTAAACGAGGCTCCACGACACTCGGCTTAATGCACGGGGCCGCTTGTAAAGATATTTAATAAAGCAGTCGGGTGCTCAGGGTCTACAGCAGTAACAACAGGAACAGCATAAGTAGTGGCATCGGTGATGTAAACAGAGGCACCAAAGGCGGTGTAATGGGGCAGCACTCGGGATAACGATATTCATTACAGGCGCGCGCGCACGCGTCCCCGGCTGCGGATTAATGGAGCCTGCATTGTTCGCGGGTATTTAACTGGGAGAACAGAGCCACCCCCACCATAAAGTCCCAACAAAAAATGTTTCTACCCTTGGCAGGCACGCAGCGCCCGATCACGTCTTAATGGACGGTGTGTTGGTGTGCCGGAGGGTTCCACGCCTGATACAGGGCGCCGGCGGGCGAGCACGAGCGAGCTTTGGGAACAGGGCTCCACACATAGGGGTCACCGCGCCGCGTCACTCCGCGAGCGTGCTCCCACTGGCCTCGTGCTGCCCCCGCGCTGCCCCATCCTCGCGTGACGAGCGGTAAAGGTAGGGCCGCCACTCAGTGGCAGCGTGAGGTCTGGAGCTCTTAATCTTTTACACCTGAAGGCCCACTTGGCCCATTCGGGCATGGTCTCCCAGGGACCACTAGGTGGCGCTTGCGGCCCCACTGATTGGTCGCGGCCGACCGGTTGAGAATGGCGGGGACAGAGAGCCACCCTCAAGGCCAGTCGTCTCGGCGTGAGCCCCCACACGTTACCCCACCAACCAACCGCGGTTGTCTCCGTACCAGCCACAGGACTGAGATGGGCGGGCCCGGGGTGCCGGGGAGATTCAAGAAACTCGCACCGATGCTCCAACCACCGTGCCGGGAGATGGCGCCGAGAGCCAGGGAGGCAGGAGCACATCGTGCAGCCACGCATGGCGACCCTGCCGCCTTCCCACGGCGGTGGAACGCCTCGCGCGTTTTGTTTGTGCGCATTCTCTTTTTTACAAGACACGGGATGTGTGGTTTCCCCGCAGGCGAGCGCGTCTGGGTGAAGAGCGGGTGAGGGTTAATGAACGAGCAAGATAGTGGAGTGGCTATGCGGAGAGATATCCCCGCTCGATAAGCCCTGTTTGACTGCTCCACCATGACAGTAACAATCCGGGGCGGGTGGGTTTTTATCTGCTAGGAAGTTTGCCTGTAGTTTGTTGTCCGAGCACCCAGTGCTTTTGTTTGTTGGGGAGGGGGGGGAGATGTGCGCTCGCTCGTGTGTGCTTTCTGTGTGTTAAAACTCGCCGCCGTTTGGGACGAGCCCGTTGCGGAGAGACGCCGCCATTCTTGATGCAGCAGTGGCGTTAGGCCTTCCTTGACGATAGCACGAGAGTCTTTGTACATTGAGCGCCTTCCTCGATGTCCCTCGCGTCGCCGATTATTTATGTTTTCATTCCCAGGCCGCGGAGTGAGCGAGCGTTTTCATTGCTTGCCGCAGCCGTTGTCTTTCGGGATGGCCATGTCGAGCATTCCTTCTTTCTCCTTCGCGGCGTTTCTTCCTAGACGAAACGTTGGGGAATAGAGAGGTGGAACGCTCGACACGGCTATCCGGCAAGAACAGCCACGGAGAGCAATTTTCATTCATCGAGCCGTGACGAACCTTCACCAGCACGGCGTTTGTGTTGCAGCGGCAGCGTCGCCAGGTGATTTGCTGTGACGCACAGGACGAACGGGTCGAGCATTTCAGCAATCTGTTGCTTAAACTTTTCATACAGAGACCCGTACAGGTATCAACAGATTCACAAGGGCTTCAAAGAAACCCGTACAATTGCATAATGACGTCTAGCCTGACTACTTAAGTCTCGACCACAGGCCGTTGTGATGTGTAATAGCAATATTAAATAAAAACCTTGTGTAGAATCAGGAGTTTAAATAAGTAGGATTATCACTCCAGTCCTTGGGCCTCTAAATGGTAAACTAATTCGATCAGTCTTAGCTTGGAAACTTTTTTGGGGCTTGCTTTCCACAGCTGCTCTTTCGGGATAGCTGTGTTGCGTGTTCTCTGTTTCTGCTCAACGTTTCACCTCCCACATTGGAGGCATCATCAGGTGTTTCTGGATGATGATGCCTCCAACGTGACACGGCTCTCCCAACAGAATACCTACAGAGAGAAGCCGTGAAGATATACATCCGTACATTGGAAATATTATTTAAAACAATGGTACTGATAATTGCAATCTTTATTTAGTCCACTGCTAGATGAAAGCCTCTATGCCATGTCAATCATTAGACCATGCTTCACCATTCTGGCTGTTGCGGGTTGGTGAAGGCTGGCGTGGCACTCGATGAGCTGGCATGACCCGCCGCATGCTCAGCCACCTTCATCTCCCGAGTGGGAATGTTTACACACCGCACCAGTCACTCATTTGAGGCTGAGTCGATCTAGGCGCGGTCCAGAACCGGTTTAGAAAATCGCTTTCGGTGTTGACCATGAACATAAATCGAACTGGTTCCCCTCACAAAGGCAGCGATTCCCTGTGCAACCTTAACAGACTGAAGGATGATAAACGTACACGCGCACCAGGATCTCTGCTGCCACCCTCCCTCGCCCCCCGCCCCCCACGATGGGACGGGGGATGGCGGGGGTGCGGTGAGTGTTTCGCGCCGGCCAGCACCAGCGAGCGGTAATTCAAACCCCGCTCGCTCCGCTAGAGCCACGTTAACACCCCATTAAGCAGCCGTAATTAGGCGCCCGGCGTGGCCGACCGTAATCGGCCACCGCCGCCGACCCACGGCAGGGCACGGCCCTAACCCCACTCGACAGACGCGAGCCGGCGGGCCACGGGTCAAACGCAGTCGAGTGGCGGTGGGCCGTGCACGTGCGTGCGCGCGCCACGTCCGAAAGGGGTGGGGGGGGGAGATGCCACAGGCCCGCGGTGGCGACGAGAGCAGAGGCCCGAAGGGGAGAACGGCGATGCCACGGGGAGACGTGGCGACGACCGCCACCTTTCTCGCTGTCGCTCCGCCGACTCTCTACGCCTCCGCCGACTCGCTACGCCTCTCCTCTCTCGATCTGACTCTGCTCTCGATCTGAGTTGGCTGCACGCTACGTCAGACGGAGCTGTCGTGTAACGACTGTCGGGTGCATGCGGTGTGCAGTGCGCACCTTGACTTAGTTCTCCGTGCAGAGAATTGGATCGCGTCGGGTCGTAAAGACCAGCAGCTTTGAGGCTTCCTGACTTGCGAGGTTCGGTGACACTGAGGTGACAGCAGGGGTCATATCAGGGTGGATTGGAGCTGAGGAGGAGGAGGAGGTAGAGTTTAGGAGCCGGGGCAGCGTCTGAAACTCGGTGCGTTTGTTTCGCGTCCGTCCTTGGGGTTGGGCTGAGGTTGCGGAATGAGCGATAATCTCCCGCATCTCAGGTCGGCCGCCCCGAGCTGTTTGTTCAAGCGGGGCCTCCTCGCCAACGCCCACCGGCCTCAACTGGAGACGGCTGCCGCCGCTGGCAGCGGCACGCACTCGCATTAGCGCTGTTTATGGCTTTTAAGGCCTCCCCCCCCGCTGCATATCCATGGAACGCGAAGCAGCAGCAGCGACAGAGTGAGCGGGAGTACTGCACTCACAGCACCCTGTACGAGCGCTCTCTTGCGACGCATAGCCTCGCAGTACCGGCGGCCGGCAGACACCTCTCCTTCCTCCCCCGCAGCCTCAGATGGCGGCTGCTGCTGCTGCGGCTATGCTCCGCGTGCTCTTCCATGTGTGTCTTGGCCCGCTCAGCTGGTATTTACTACTTTTATGGCTCGCTAATTGTTCTTTTCAGTGCCATATTTAGAGGTTAAATATTACTCTGCCCCCCAGGGTGGAGCTACACAAGCAGGCTGCTGCCTCGGAGCAACGACTCTCTTAAAGGAGTTTTGGGACATTCCACCTATGGCACGGAGTGAGAGGCGTCTGCGCCTGGCCGCAACCTGCAGCTCTGCTATTCATTACACACAGTTACACTGCGCTCGTGACATCTGCGGGTATTCCGATACCGGTGCCCGCGATACCCGAAACAATGTCATTCGTAATCGAATCTGGGAAAGGTCACGAGGTCGTCACTCCTCCCGTCCACTGGCTCTTGGGGACAACGGGGAATCGAGCCGTCCACGTCACGACCGCCTCCCACGTCACGACCGCCTCCCATGACAGATACGGCACGGGGAGGCGATCGTCCAGCAGTGGAATGACAAAGGGCTCTCAGTGGGCGGTGTGATTAGAGCTGTTGACTCGAGTGCAGCAGGAGTCGAACCGTGGTGTTTGTGCTCGCCGGCTCATTGAGGATCATCGGGCTGGACACCAAATCTGAAAACTGGAACTCGGGAGGGTCCTGTGAATTTGAGATGCGTGTTCGATGCCCTTAACTACCTCTGTCTATGTTGCAGCAGAGTGGAGAAAATGGAAACTACCCGCCATGCACACTGGGGAAAAAAAACATCCACTGGTCTGTACGGACAGGTTCACAAATCTAGGGCTCTTTCAGCTCCTGATGAACCAACTCACATGCAGCACAGTACGCTGTGGTCACTCACAAAACTCTATGCGACCCTCCAACCTTCGCTAAAGAGTGCTGCATCAGAGGCAGTCATTGGCAATTACAGGTGCCAACTTTGAGTTATAAAAAACTGCAATGCAGCATGGGAAGAAGAATGAGATGCTCTCAGAGTAACTCCAGTTGCATGCCTCGTCCCCATTTGTGGAGCAGTATCGCGCAACTCAACAACCACCGAGAACATTTAACGTCCCAGGAAAACGTACAGATTTCCTAAGCCGACAGCTGCTGTCTCCATTACAAGAGGGTGGATGCTGGGACATTCGCGGAGGGGCGGTCACCTCCGTGCCGCCTCGCCCCACTCCACCGCTGCCGAGGCATGTATCGGCAGAGCTGTGTCACGGAACGCTACCCCCTGCACCCCGACCTACCCTGACCGCGGCTCGTAACACCCGACCCCGAACGTGAGATTCAGAAAAAAGGCCATTCTGGAGTGACATCACATCGGGGTTTTTCGGATATTTTTTTGTTTCATCTCCACCCCCCACCTGTCCTCACCACCACAGCCCTCACCATCCTTACCTGTTCCATAACCCTCCCCTCCGTCACCATGGCCCCTACCGTCCACGTACCAGGCAGTCCCAAAAACGCTGTTGCACAATGTGAAACGAATCACCCTGTAGCCTTGCATGGACACGCGGTCTCTCCGTGCCTCGTGGCCTCGGTTACCCTCACGGGGACAGTGATAGCGACTGGCAGAGCGCTCTACCCAAGCAGTTGAGAACTGCTGGCCTAGCCCTTGGTAGAGTGTTCCCAAGCACTGTTTCGCCCCCTGCTCCATCCCCCCAGTCGCCCAGCTGATGCGGTTAACATCCCCCCCTCCACCCTCCCAACCGCCTAGCTGATGTGGTTAATGGCGGGTGCGGCGGGTCATTAGCCACGCCTCATAGGCCTCTCCATCTGAAGCTCGGGCTAAACTCCCCGCCGTTTACGCCCGTATACATTTCTTTTAACCGGAGAAATAATAAAATAACAAACGGGAACATTGCTGCTTTTTACGGCTCGGGTTACACTGCGTGCCCCGCCCGAGTGGCACGGCGGCGGCAACGGTGTACCGCCGATTCCCGTTAGCTGGTTCCGCGGTTCGGCACGATCTTGGCGCGCTGCAGGTAGCTTTACTATTATAAGATGATTGCTTCGAAAAGCTGCTCTCTCGGGACAGCCGTGTCGATCGCTTCCTCTCCTCGCGACGTTTCGCCTCACACGTTAGAGGCATCTTCAGGCGCAGAAACCTACATCATTATATTATTATAAGGAAGGAGCGTTTCGCGTAATCGGGCGCGTGACGAGGCGACGAACGGTCCATCGGCGGAAGTCAATTTTAACGCGATCGGCGCGCTGATTTGCACGAGGTACTGAAAGAAATGAACGGAACTCTCGCATGAGATCGCGCCTCCCATTCACGGAGAAAGTCCGAGTGATGAATCATTACAGAGCGGTGCAACCCCATTGTTCACCTTCGCCCTTCGCTTGCATAACACACCGCCGCCCGTTAACTCGGCGCACGTACGCTCTTGTACGCGAGCAGGTGCGCGTGTGATCGAGCGAGTTAGCGGGCGAGTTAACGGGCGAGCTACCGAACGGACGAGTGAGTGAGTGCGTGCGATGGCCAGTCCCTTCGTCGGACTCGCCGCAAATGAAGAAAAGCGATGGAATTTTTGGACAGCGACCGCATCTCACCCGTATGATCTGATTAGGATCTCACAGAAACTGATTAGACAGGGATGAGGGGGTGTCCTGCGTGATGGGGTGGGGGGGGGCACCGCGATGTCTCTCCGAGGGCGCCGCTTGTGCGCACCGGTGTCCTGCACGTTTTTGATCCGTGACGGTGAACAGGGGCGACTGTGCGGAGCCTCCGTTGAAGTTGCGATGTCACGCGTGCGACGGCAGCGAGTTGTTGAGTCCCTGCGGTGGGAACCAATGGAACACGACCGCACCGCGCAACGCGGCGTCGACGACTGTCACGCTTGCCACATAAAGTTGACGGTGTCAGCGCGATCTTTATCGGTCCGTCTGCACTGGGCGTCGCGGCAACGCTTGTGAAGACGATCGAACACAAATATATTAATGGAATAAAATGTTGTTGCGGTTGGTTGCAAGATGTCTGTGCAGTGATAACATCTGTGCTTATTCACAGAAAGAAGGTCCTGCCCCAGGCAGTTGGGTTCTCGCCTCAGGTGCTTTTCCGTGCGGAGCTTGTATGTACTTTCCCTATTATGTGTTGGTTTCCTCAGGGTTCTCCAGTTTCCCTGATCAGCTGGCGGCGTGGATACCTTCCCTCCACGTCCGTGTGGTTTCTTCGTGACTCCGAATAATTCTCTTACGTTACATTTGATTGCATTTAAATTGAAAATTAGAGACCTTTTAGAAAATCAGCCAAAGCGATCAAATGGTCAGCCCAAAATTAGGCAACAAATAAACCAATGTGTCCACCGTTGCAGAGGTACATGGAGCAAAACATGGGACGTCGTCCCGAACAGCGCGCGGCACGAGAATGCACGCGAGAGCTGCGGCTTGTCCGCGGTAGCGGCCTCTCCAGGGTGCTAGCAGCGGGGAGAGGGGCGGGAGCGCGGATCTGAGAGAACGCAGCGAGGAAGGGACTGCGAGCACCTGTGAGCAGCTTCTCACGGGTGGTAGGAACCCTGCGCTGACCACCCACCTGCTCGTCCTTGCGCACACCACCCATCTGTCTGACCGCCCGCTCACCCGCGCCGGGTCCCTGTCACCCGCCGAGTCCCGTCGGCCGCGTGCCGTCCGCGGCGCCGGGCGTGACCGACGAGAGACATCCAAGCGGCGGCGCCTCTCGGATGCTGATCCCAATGTCAAACGCGGTAAAGGTGCAAGCTTGCAATGTCTCACCCGTGCCACTGTCGGCGGAAGGCCCGCTTGCAGAGAGCGCTCTGGCGGGTGTATCGAGCCGACAATTCCACACTGGCCATATCAAAGGCGTGCGAGTCCCCACACGTTACCCCACCGCGTGCAAACAAGCCGAGCGAGTGGCCATGCTTGGGAGAGCAGTCCCGTGATCCCGGTGCAAAACGGCACCTAGTGGAATCTGCCACCCTGAGCCCGTCCCGATCCTTCGCTAGGTCAGCCCAGCCAAATGTCAACGTCCGTTGCATATTTGCTTCATCGTCCACACCGGAGAGACGGTTCCTCACTCACAACACGCTAACCGTCGCGCCGCCCACCGCTGCACCATGATGGTTACCTATGAACGCCGCTTTAGCCTAGCGACAGGCCGAGCGTGTGTTTGTGGGAAGGGGCAGTGCAGAGGGTGGCGTATTGCGTCACAAACCCGGCAGCGACTCCAGTCCAGTTCTCGCGCACGGCCGACACCGGTGACGAATATCTGACACGGTCCTGATCCTCCCCTAGGGCGACTCGACCTTAAAAATGAGTAGCTGGTGCATTGTGTTTAACATTGGCGCTGGTGAGATGCAGGCGGCCGGGCGTGGTGCCGACCACATCTCACCACCACGGCCTTAATAGGCACTCGATAACCTCAGCTGCCCCGACAATTTCTCTGGTCTCTAAAGAGTCAATCTTAACATTTAAAAAAACTTCGAGGGAAAAGCTGACATTCTGTACGGTGGTTATTTTTAAAACTGTGGCAGCCATGGGTCGAAAATGCAAGCTGCTGGAGATAGTGTGCAGCACTCAGTGTGCAGCAAGCACTTACAGATAGTGTATTGCGCTCACAGGTAGGATACAGCAAGCACAGGTGTCACTCAGAATTGGTGATCTTTTTGGTCTTTTAGTAAAGACGAATATTTCATGGTAGATTTCATGTTGTGATCAGATGCTAACTGTGATCCTGTATTTACAGAGGTTGGAGAGCGCTGGTTTATTATATAAAGGCCACACAGGCTGCGTGTTTGTCGATATGGGATTGCAGAACCCTGCGGACCAGGTGGCCTTCCAGCTGAGTGGAGGGTTCGAGAGCCTGGGCCAGATCCTGCAGGTCATTGCGTCTGCCAGCTCGCCCAACACCATCACACGCATCCCCTTCAAGTGAGACCCGTGGGGCGCACACGCACGTACACACATGCATGCACACGTACACACAACGCACACACACGAATGAACAAGAATAAGATTATCTGTTAGCCTGGACAGACTGAAGGGTCAGGTGCCCTTTGTGGGCACCTATTAAGGTCTACAAGGCACGAGTGGAGGTGGGTGACCAGCACCACACCTGGCCGCCTTTGTCTGCCTAGTGGCAATGTTTTACACACTGCACTATATTCTTATCTGAGGCTGAGCTGAATTTGGCGAGGCATAGGACTGTTCAAATAATCGTCACTGGTCTCAATGATACAATTACCTGGTCACCGGTCATCATCGCCGGCTTTGTACATCGTCATCTTATCTTCATCATAGCAATCACTTCATCATTGTAATGGTCCCATCTTTTTGTTCATCATCATCATCGTCGTCGTCATGACACGATGATAATCTTTCTCATCATCTATGTATTATTACTACTGTCTCGTTGATGATCATTTTCACAGTCACGTGGTTATTTTTATTAATCATCATCGTCGCAGTCATATGATTATCACATCTCCCCAAATCCCTTGAATCTGTGTGGCGCGCCGCCCTGTGGGCCCGTGGCGCCCGCGGGCCAGTCGCGTCATCATCTCGTGGGCCTGGCGCCACCGCCCCGTCGCGCCCGCGGGCCCGTCGCGTTGACACTGTCCGCCCGCGCAACGCACGCGGGGCGGGTGTTGGGGAGACGCAAAAATGTTTCAGATTCTGCTCGACCGTCCTCCGCCTCCCTCCCCGTCTTTATTTTCGTAACCTTCGGAAGTGAAAGCACTGGTGCGATTTGTTCCGATGTTTGTTGCGCGCCCTTTTGTCGTTTCTGGTCGCGGAGGAGGAGAGATGAAAAAAAAACGGAGAAGACAAGTTCGGCTGTTAAATTATTTTTGCGCCGCCCGCACAAGTTTTTTGCGGACGGCTCCGTTTGCGTTCCACGCTGGTGGGCGCGGGGCTAGCCGCGACAAGTCGGGCCGCCCCGCATTAGCGTTGTCCATAAACCAACAGAGAAGGCCAGCGAGCCGGCCAAGCCTGTCCACCGAGCGAGCCCTCCGTGCGCTCGGCGACGTTGAGCGAATGCGGACGTGACGATGAACGCGGCGACAGAGATGACGGCCGCCGTTTTGCATGGGTGATCGTGACGACGAACGTTTATGTGGTGAAGACTGGGATGATGAACAAGGAGCATGAGCAATCAAATGTGATACTCGTGATGCTGATGACGTTGGCCAAGACAGCCGTGTGGTTGTTACAACGATCGTCATTTTGGAATCGATAGTGAAAATGCAACGGTAATGAGAATTATGAGATTGGTTGTGCCGAAGGTAGTCACCGTCATGTTAGCGGTGATGATTATGACATTGACGATACGATTACTGTTTTGAGAAACAACTTTCATGAAACACGTTTGCAAAGTGCAAAAAGCAACGTGGAGAGGTGCGTGGTATGTTGAGTCGAGACTAATGATGGAACGAACGCCACCCACCAACCCACACACTCTCCACTCACTCATCTACTCACCCACCAACCTGCAGACTCACCCACCCACTCACCTGCCAACCTGCACATTCACACCCTCTACTCACTCACTTACTCACCCACCAACCTGTATATTCACACCCTTTACTCACTTATCTACTCACTTATCTAATCACCCACCAATGCACACACTAACCCATCCACTCCCCACCAACCCACTCACTCAACCATCCAGCGCTTTGTGAGCCTCGGGTGAAAAGCGATCTAGAAGTTCAATTATTATTATTATCCACTGTCTCACCCACTCACCCACATGCCCAGGCAGTGCGAGCCGTGCGTTGTGTTCATGCTCACGGGGGCCCGCACCGCTGCGACCACCCCCTGCCCCCCGCCGCTCAATGCTCTCCCGCCAAACCCCACTGCCCCCGCCGAGCAGGTGGAGGTGGGAAACCGTGCCTCCCCTGCCTAACGATCACGCGCGACCGTGTCCCGCTGAGCCGCCGAGGCCGCGGCGAGTGGGGGGGGGCATCCGACGGTCCCGCCATCACCGCTGCCCCCTTTTGCGACGGGGCCAGCAGGAGGCTGTGCGACTGCCCCTCGTGTAGCTTCGTTGCCAGCGCCCGCATTCCGTCTCACCTCGTGTCGCCCCGTGCCAACGCGTGCCGCCCAATGACACTCCGCACCACCCCGTGCCACCCAATGCCACCCCGTGCCATCGCGCACCACCCCGTGTGACTCCCTGCCACCCCTTCTCGGCTCGTGCAGCCCACGTGGTCTGGCCCGTAAGCGGTAGCTTCAGTTTTTTAGTCGGGTTGCTCGGGGTGGTCGGGTTGGGCGGCGCGTCCCCGATCGGAGCGAGCAGTGGGGCGGTCGCGCGCCATGGTGGCTTCGGGTGGCTCGCCGGCCTCACAGCGAGCGTGGGGGGAGCCGTGGGGCGCTGGCATCGAGCGAGCGCCTTGCGCGCGACGCCTATGGAAGAGAGAAAGCTTGAACGCGGCGCTGCGTACCAGCCACGGCGGACGAGTGATACCCAAGCCGACCCTGGCTGCCCGTCCCTCTTGGCGACTTGTGCTGACCAGCGTGGTGAAGTATGGTCAAACATTCTCATAACCAACGAGGCATACGGATGCCTACGACCTACAGCGCAGGGCTATGGGGCTGATTGACAGCGTCCGTCGGGTGGAAGCGTGAATGGCCACCCCACCACTCACTGCTCACCACTCACCGCTCTTCTAAACTCTCATGATTAATGTAGTGGTCGGCAACCAGTGGATCGCAATCGTCCGCTCGATGCCAGAGTCCCAGCAGTCAATGTTAACGTAGCCGTTGTGGGCTCAGCGCGTGCAATCGCATCACCACGCAGTGTGGAGGCACGCTATACTGAAGGGGGAATCGATTGTAGAGTCGATTCTCGGACTCGTTTGGAAATCGATTCAATGGCTAAGAATATGCGAGTGTTATGCAGGGAAGGTTGAGTGAATAGAGATTTTAATGGCAGATCTTGTGTTACGTTTACATTCTAGAAGTGACCTTGCATTTAAAAAGGTTGGAGGCTGCCGCTTTAACGTGTTCATCGGGCGCACGCCTGCGTGAGCGCCCTCCGTGACACGCGAGCGGCTGCTCCGTTGGCCGCCCGGCAGAGCTCTCTTTTGCTCCACGCTGCTGCTCTCGGAGATCGCCCGCAATACGTGTGCACATCTCACGCACGCTCCGTATATCGGGACAAAGATCCCGCTCTCGGCCTAGCGGTGCCATTTGGCAAGCGCCAGCGAAGGCCGGCGCGGCGCGCGATGAGTTCCGTGGTCCGCACCACTTTCGTCCTCCTTCGCACTGCGGACTCACTTTTAAGGCTCAGTCTACCTAAGCAACGCCCTGGACCGGTTCAGATATCCGCGACTGATGTTAACCGCAAGTGGGACTCCAACTCGTGTAGTGTGCTAACCACTGCACCACCGCTCATCACACACAAAGATAAAGATCCCCCGTGTAGTCTTAACTGGCTGTAGGGTCGAGCTGTTAGTGAGAGCACCTATGAAGGCCAGCACGGCACACGGGGAGGTGGGTGGCCAGCACTACAACCGGCCACCTTGGTCTCACTGGTGGTGATGTTACACACCGTACTAAGTACTTATTTAAGGCTGAGTCGACCCAAATAATCGGCACCGGTGTTTGCCGTGAGCGTCTTGTGGGCAGCGGTGATGCGCATAGATACGAGTGCATCGATGCGCGATCGTAGACGTGCGCGCAGAGACGTGCGCGCAGAGACGTGCGC
>JAZEWT010000027.1:5356267-5369290 GCA_036362905.1 Mordacia mordax
CCGTGGTTTCCTTGTGCTTCTCAGTCATTCGCTGTTCGAATGAAAACCTTCGACAGTGAATGAATCTGTGTGGCGTGTTATAAGTTCTCATTATTATATTTCGAAAAGAAGGATTCTGAGGTGTGAGTAACTTGCAGAGAGGTGGTGAGAAAGCAGCCAAGCAAGAAGCCGGTGCCAATATTTTCCAGACACTCTGTCCTCTATATTTGGATTGTATCGGCGTTTTAATCAATAAAAGCACAAAAATGGTTCCGACACCGTGTAGCGACGATGCAGCGTGGCCTCGATTACGCGGAGAAGCTGGGGCCGTACGTAAACTCGGAAGGCTTCAGTCCGCTGCCAGTGAACGCTGACCAGCGCTGAATGGCGAGCGATGCGCGTAACGATGCTTCGTGCACGCCGCTGGCACTCCCGCGCTCCGCGGAAATCGCAGAAACTCGACCGCATCGAGTTAGGCTGAGCGATGGAGCACGAACGACTCTCATTGCTTCACCTCCTCTACTCAGGAGGTGGAGCTTTTCGAAGCAATCATGCATCGAGCTGTGAAAACCTACATCGGTACACAGATAACAACGGTTTACGACGGCGGAAGCAAAGTATCCGGATCATGTGACCGGTCCATCGTATTTGGTGTTGAACCATGGGCGTGGTGATGGTGTGAATGCCAGCTTCCTCCAGGATGCTGACGTTTGTGCACCTTCCCTCCCAGCTTGTTTTCAAGATCTTCCAGATGCACCTCTGATGGTAGAGCTCACGGGCTTTGACATGCCTCCTGTAAGTTGTCCAGTCTCCGCACCAGAAAGCAAGTAAGGGAGAACTGCAGCCTTGTAGAGCAGAGGCTTGGTCTTGGTGTGGATGTCCTGGTCCTCAAAAATCCTTTTTCTCAGGATGGAAAAGGCCCCCCTGACACAGCTTATTCTGCGATGGATCTCAGAGTCGGTGTCGGCTGTGACAGAGAGAAGGCTGCCATGATAGGGGAAGTGATCCATGTTCTCTAGGGTGTTGTTGTTCACGTGAATGGTGGGAGGTGGTGAAGCTTTGTCAGGTGCAGGTTGGTGTAGGAGTTGAGTTTTCTTGATGTTGAGGTCAAGTCCCATGAGTTTGTGTGCCCTTGCAAAGGCATCCATAAGACATTGAAGGTCTGCCTCAGAGTGTGCAAACATGGCATTGTCATCAGCCTTCTGGAGCTCCGTTTATGGAGGTGGTTGTTACCTTACTCTTTACCTTATATCTGTTAAGGTTAAAGAGCCTTCCATCAGTCCCTTACATGATTTGGATTCCTTGTGGTAGATCTTCACCTGCGAGGTGGAGAATGGCTGCAATGTCGATGGCAAACAGGGTTGGTGCAGTGATGCACCTCTGTTTGACCCCGGTTTCCACTTTGAAGGGGGGTGGTGTCAGAGCCACTCTTATTGGTGACTGTGGCAGTCATGTCATCATGCAGGAGTTGCAGATTCGTGAGGTATTTGCCTGGACAACCGATTTCGGAGAGCACCTGCTAGAGGAGAGGTCACGGCGATTCACACAGTCAAAGGCCTTGGTGAGATCTTTGAAAGCTATGTACAGTGGTTGGTTTTCGTTCTCGCGTTTTTCTTATAGTTGGCGTGCTGTGAAAATCATGTCAGATGTTTCTTTGGCTGGGTGGACGCCACATTGTCACTGACGAAGAATTTCTTCTGACAGGTGGAAGTCGGTCGACCACTATCCAGATGAGTACTTTTCCTGCAGTGTGCAGCTGGGGGATTCCTCTTTAGTTCCCACAATTGGCCTTGTCATCATTTTTAGAGATCGTGACAATCAAGGCATCCATGAGGTCAGCAGGAATCTCCTCGTTGTCCCTGACCTTAACCAGCAGGTTATGGACATGGTGTAAGAGGCCTGTGCTGCCTTCCTTGAGGAATTCTGTTGAAATCCCGTCAGGCCTAGTGGCCTTGGTGTCTGTCAACTTCCTGATTGCATCTTGCACTTCTTTTGCACTGGTAGGTTCGGTCGGTGAGGGATTTTGTTGATATCTTTTATCTCAACAGTGGTGTTTTGGTTCAAGTGCTCCTGAGAGTGCTCTCTGCATCGAGAGTTGATGGTATCATTGTCTTGTAGCAACTTTCATCCATCATTGGAGCGAAGGGGATTTAGGCCACGGTAAGTTGGGCGACTGCCTTGGCGGTGTTGACAAATCCTCTGGTTTTGCCAGAGTCTGTAAGCTGTTCGATTTCCAGGTTCTTCTCAGTCCACTACTTGTTCTTTAGCTTCCTTGCTCTGCACCGCACCTTTACCTCTACTCTGGAGTGAACTTCTCATTTTGCTTAAAGCTGATGTCATTCTGCCAGACACAGAAAGCTTTCCTTTTAGTGTCAATCAGCTGTTCTCTTTCGCTGTCGTTTTCATCAAAGCAATTTTGAATCTTCCTGGATTTGTATCAAATGATGTCTTTGGAGGTGTTAAGTATGACGAGCTTCAGCACAGTTCAGTGTTTTTCAATGTCCTCTAGATATTGCTGTGGAAGTTTTTGACCAAGGGCTGCCTTGAGACGTTGTTACGTTCTTCGTATCTTTTAGGCTGTCATTAAGAGCCCCTACTCTTTTGCATGACTCTGATGGATGTTGTTGAGCGGATCACCCGATGATTTGTCCAGCAGTCGTCAGCACAGACCATCGCTCTTGTTATGTTTATGCCACTGCGGTCCATGCCACGAACAATGACGTAATCAGTTAGATGTGAAAGCTCGGAGCAGGGATGCATCCAAGATGTTTTGAACTTATTCATCTGGGGAATCAAGATAGTGGTTTTGACAGGACCATGATCAGCAGACCTGGAGAGTAAAAGGACTTCATTGGCGTTGATGTTGTCAATACCCTCTTTGCTAAATGTGCCTCTCCAGAGGTTGTTGTCCCTGCCAACTCTAGCATTGAAGTCTCCGAGAAGGATTTCTTTGTGTTTTTTGGGAATGCTTGATAGTGTGAGGTTTAGATTAGCGTAGAAGGTCTCCTTGACTTTGTCCTGCAAGTCAAGAGCTGGAGCATAGGCACTCACAGCTGTGACCATCTGGCCATCAGCGAGCTTGAGGCAAAGGGTCATGAGGTACTCATTGATGTCCAATGGAGGTTCAGAGAGGTGGCTGATGGACTTCTTCTTGATAGCGAATCCTACTCCATGCATCCTTAATTCATCAGATGGTTTTCTCTTCCAAAGGAAGGTGCAGCCGCCCTTATCCTCCTTCACTTGCCCTTCCTCTCTGCCGTACATGCTTCAGAGAGTGCAGCAATCTCAATCCGACACCTTCCCGGCTCTCCTGCAGTGATCGCCGTTCCCTTTCAGGACGGTCGCTGGTTGCTCTGTCCATACGCGTTCGCACATTGCAGGCTCCGAAATTTATAGTTTTTTTTTGTTTCTGACCACTATAAGGTGAACCCACTGGATGCGGTCTTCCAGTCAAGTATTAAAATCACATGCTATTTTTAGAGCACCTTTTATATCCCCTTCTCCATGTGGGGCAAGCAGAGTAGGTCCTACGTAGGGCTGCTCAGTCATGAAGTGCAGCTACAGAGAAGCTCTCTGTGCCTCCGTCCGGGAGCATGACAATTGACTCAAACACACACCGCCTGTGTGCCGGGTCATAGCTTGGAGCTGCCAGACTTCACTGTCCTGCTGCCCTGACCACTTCCTGATCGCCACAGGACCTTGTCCACGTTGGTATATTGGAGAGCCATCAGGAGAACGCCAGTGCGTGACCTCTTTTAAAGTGAGGAGACTGATGCACAAACAGCCACCACACATACCTCGACAGAGAGGGGGCCAGGGTCTAATGGCATGGAAACCAAGACCATTGGTGTGCTCCTCTGCTGCAGCCTTCCTCTGCCTCCAAAGCCATTCTGATTCTCCTCACAGCTCCCCATAGCTTATGAGACTGACTGTCACCATCTCCCATCTGCTTTACCGTTGAGGTCTTGGTTGGCCTTACATACAGACCCATAGACTCACATGCAGACCCATAGACTCACATGCAGACCCATAGACTCATATGCAGACTCCTGGACTCATGCACAGATCCATAAACTCACATACAGACCCATAGTCTCACATACAGACCCATAGACTCATATGCAGACCCATAGAGTCTCACCTGTAGACCCAAACAAACAGACTCACAGACCCATAGTGTCTCATACAAACTCACAGACTTACGTGCAGACCCATAGGCTGAAGTACAAATCCACAGTCTCATATACAAGCTTATAGATTGACATACATCCCCATAGACTCACATACAGATCCACCCGAGGGTCACAAAGCGCTGCACAGCGCTGCGGTGAGAGTGGCATGTCAGCAACAACAACGACATAAGAACAGCAAATCAGCAACAACAACGTTTTTTTTTTACAAATCTGAGCTGTCGAGAGAACGGCATGTTAACAACATCAGGACTGTTTAACTGAAAGTTAAATAATGGCATAGAAGGACATAAAATAAGCGATCAAAATAATTCTTCAACAAACAAGGAAGGAATAAATGTTCCCAAACAAGCACAGTTCAGCAGCGAGTCATCATTCCATTATGACAACAGTAACCCACATCAACAGTCCTCACCAAAGGACTTGAAAGCCTTACAGAACAAGTGAGTCTTGAGACGAGATTTAAAGGTGCCCAGGGACTCACACATTTGAGACGAGTGCCAGGGAGCAGTGCATTACAGTAATCGATTAGTGAAGAGATGAAGATGTACGAGCTTCTCAGCACGAGAAGGTGACAGGATGATGTGC
Source organism: Mordacia mordax (assembly GCA_036362905.1). Taxonomy (NCBI): domain Eukaryota; kingdom Metazoa; phylum Chordata; class Hyperoartia; order Petromyzontiformes; family Petromyzontidae; genus Mordacia; species Mordacia mordax. The sequence goes on from JAZEWT010000027.1 coordinate 5,361,025, forward strand.
AGTCTGGCTATATTTCTGAAATGAAAATAGGCTGCCTTCGTCACCTTGTTAATGTGTGTCTCGAAGTTGAGTGAGGAATCACGAGTTACACCAATACTCTGGACTGCCTTAGCAACTTCACGCATCAGTTGGGTTCAGCCTTGGACAATTGGTGTGGGATCTGTTTTGTCGCCATTTAGTTTTAGGAACTTATTAACACATAGGAGCGACACCGTGGCCCAGTGGGTAGCGCTGTCGCCTCACAGCAAGAAGTACCTGAGTTCGAATCTCGGCTCGGGTGCCTTTCTGTGCAGAGTTTGCATGTTCTCTCCCCGTGTCCGCGTGCGTTTTCGCCGGACACTCCGGTTTCCTCACATAGTCCAAAACATGCTGCTGCATAGATTAATTGGCTTGCAGATTAAATTGACCTCAGTGCCCGGTGATGGATTGTCATCCCATCGTGGGTATATCCCTGCCTTGCGCCCTGTATCTGCCGAGATAGGCTCCGGCTCACCGCGATCCTGTACAGGATTAAGCGGTTCTGACAATGAGATGAGATTAACACGTAGACTCATACAAACCGTTACACTCACATACAGTCCAAAAGACACACATACAGATGCATACACTGACATACAGACCCATCCTGTGCAGTGCTTTATGACCCCTGGGTGAAAGGCGCTTTGTAAATGCAATTTTTATTATTAACTCATATTCAGACCCATAGACTCACATGCAAGCCCATAGATTTATATACAGGCCCTTAGACTAACGAACAGACCCATAAACTCGTATAGAGACCCATAGACTTGAGACATTACTCGAAGGCATGATCTCCAATGGAAGGAACTCGGTCAACGGAGGGAACTCACATGCAAGCACTGTAGAGGTGAATCGATGAGATCGTGTGCAAGAATTACGAGTGATCGTAGCATCAGGAGACCTTGCGATGTGGTGGCAGCGAACTCTGGGTTAAGCTAATCCGTTTTCGGGTAATCCGTTCATTTTCTCTAAATGGATTGTTGCTTCGGCAGGCGAACGTTAATTAATTATTAAGCTTCTTATGTCGCATCGTGGCTAATTCGTCGAGTTTTCGAAGTAGAAAACAAAACCCACACTCTGGATTAAAGCATCAATCAAGGGCGCCTCGCATAGGAGATTTCCCAAATCGCTCTGATCCAGCTTGCTGCGTCCACACCTGGGACTCCGAGGTTTGATCCCCGTCCACCCGTGAAATGAACGCCAAAGGTCGACGGGGGCACGTCGGCGTATACGCCGATGAGAGAGACGGGCACCGACTCGGGGAGTGGTGTCCCAGATTCACCGCGGTCGTGGAGCACCGCGGTGAATCTGAAATGGGCTCCGTACATCGGTTACAGTTACTTTGATCGCTTGGCTGCTGCTTGGATAACTGTGGCGATTCCCGAACTAATACATGGGGTGTATGTGTTACGGTGGGAACGACTCGAAGAAGCAGGAAGAGAAATGCCAAGTTAGGTCGGATAACGTAACCAAAATGAAGTCGTCGTGTCGAACTGTGGGAATTAGAAACGGGTTTGGGCCGGGACACAGCAAGAGGGGAACCATCATTACCACCTCAATCAATACAGCCACAGGCAATGCTGCGACTGTAAACACCACCGCCACCACGATCACCACAAGCAGCCATCACCACCGTCACCACCCAAAATCCTCCACCGGCATTGCCTCCAGCCCCATCCCAAATAAAGCCTTCACATCCACAACTACTTCCACCACTGCCTGCACAACCACGTCCACAACCTCCACAACCACCTCATGCACCACAACCATCACAACCACTTCCACCACCTCTATAGCCACCTCTACCACCACCTCTACAACCACCTTCACCAGCTTCACAACCACCTCCACCACCATAACCACCACCTCCTCTACCACTATCTCCACCTCCACAACCAACATCTGCAACCACCTCCACAACTACCACCTCCACCACCAACTCCAGTATCTCCACCACCTGCACAGCCACATCTTCCACCGCCTCCACAACCACTGCCTCCACAACCACCACCTCCACAGCCACCTCCTCCACCACCACCATCTCCACCACCACAACCACCTCTACCACTGTCTCCACGTCTGCCACCATCCCAGCACCACCTCCACCACCATCTCCCCAACCAGCGCCACCACTGCTGTTACCACCCCCGCCACCGTTACCATCGGTCCGACTGCTAGCACAAGGAGCGAAACGCCGGACATCGTGCCTCACGGTGCCTGGTGCGGCATTGAGGCCAGCGACCCGGGATGGGAGACCAGGGAGTGGCCGCAAACTAACGCAACGAGGTCACCATCAACGCGGCCTTGCCGGCAACATGACGACGGCTTGATTTGTATTATTTTCTGCGCTTGTGCCCCGCTGCCAATGCAGACTCACCAAGACAATTGGGCGGTGACACCCATGCCTCACAGGAAGAAGGTCCACCCTGAGACAGTTCGATTCCCAATTTGGCCAACTTTTTTTGCGTGCAGTTTGTATGTTCTCTCCCCCTGTTCTCTATGGGTTTCCTCCGGGTTCTCTGGTTTCCTCCAGCAACATAAAAAACACTAATTAATTAATTGGCCAATAACATCATAATATATAGCATGCGGTATCTGGAAAAATGTTGGCATCGGCCGGGCGTGCGGCTGCCTTCCCGCCACCTCTCTGCGGTTTCCTCACTGCGCCTCCTTATCCACGTCTCAAACGTGACCATGTGTGGCATTTCCGTGTGTTATAAATCGTATTCTGCTATTGTAAGTTCAGCTCGTAACGTGCGTATATATTCAGCATCGAATGCCTGTGGCCTGTAGTGGTGATGGTGCCGTCAGAGCCGATCTCGGGGTCACACGGAGGTTGAGCGCCGACGAAGCTCAGTGGCACCAATGGCCGTGCCTGCGGTGAAATCCCGATCTCGCCACGGGTCGCGTCCCGCAGGTGCTCATCCCGGTCGGTGATGACGACGGCGGCGGCGGCGCCAGCGGCAGCGTCAACCGCCAGGTGTTCGAAGGCCCCTCGGGGTCGCTGCTTCGCGCTTGCGGGGCCGTCATCGACGGCGTCGCCCGCGACGTCGCCGTCTCGGCCGGAGGCTCCACGCAGGCGGACGGCAGTCGTCCCGCGACGCCACGGAAGGCCCCGGCGGGTGGCGGTGGCGGCGGAGGAGGAGCAGGGAAGGAGGGGAGGCTATCCTCGTCCTGCTCGTCACTGTCCTCTTGCTCCGGAGCCTCGACGGGACACAGAGAGGGCATGTGCGGCCGCGCATCTGACCTTGTCAGGTGAGGCCAGCACGGCAGGGTCAGAGTTTGTATCGTAATATTAATATTTGCACTTCTAGAGCGTTATTCACCCGAGGGTCACAAAGCGCTGCACACAGCTGTGGATAGAACGGCATGTCAGCAACAACAACGACATTAGATTGATTAAGGTAAAAGTAAAAAAACGACTATAAATCAATGAAAGAGGCAACATAAAAAATAAGGGAAGGAACAAATGTTCCTGAGCAGTCGTTGGGCCCGTGGTTAAAGTTAGATTCTGAAATTTGTATTGCGTCAGCACTTGTAGTTAGAGTTCAGGCTTAGAATTTAAAGTTATTCTTTGGGCGTAGTCATTACATCTAAAAATCGAGATTTTGCATAGAAATAAATACCTAGTGTGGTGTGTAAACATTGCCACTAGGGAGACAAAGGTTGTCAGGCATGTGGCGCTGGCCACCGACTCCTTGTGTGCCGTGTCGGCCTACGGATTCTCCGCTTTCCTCCCATGAAAAACACTTGATAATTAATGGGCTGATAGCATCATAACATACAGCACGTAGTGTCTGACCAATGTTAGCGCCGGCTGGCTGCATGGCTGCCTTCCTGCCACCTCTCTGCACTTTCCTCACAACGCCATGCCTTGTCCGTGGCCAGGCGTGGAATTTGTGTGGCCCGTTATAAATAATGTTATAATTATTATTATATTCGCGACTTGCTCGCAGGGCGTCACAGCGGTCTGTTGGGGCGGTCCGGGGGACCTTTGTGTTTTGCGCTGCGCGCGCAGCTACATGGTGCACGCGGGGGTAGCGGAGAAGCTGTGCCGCTGCCTGCGCTCGGTCCAGGGCTCCGTGGACGACCAGCCCCGCACCGCGGCCTTCCTCACCCACGCCGTGCACCTGCTGCGCGCCGCCTGCGCCCTCGCGCGCCTCGTCGCGCCCAGGTCAGGGTCGCGGAATCGGCGCGGCGTCTGGCTCGGGGGTCGCGTCGTCGGGTACTCTGGGCCGGTTTCGATACCGACCCGAGACGGGTATGGGACCCGGCCGCCGTCCACGACCGCGACGCGCTGACCGGTACTCCGCCGCTCCCCGCCACGCAGGTCGGGGGCGCAAAGCCCGTTCGACTCGCGCCGTCCAGACGGCACGGGACTGGCGTCCGTGCTGCGCGTCACCGAGGCAGCCGGCGTGCTCAACCTTCTCTACTGTACGCTGCTGCACGGCGCCGCGCCCGACCGGGAGGCCGCCGCCTCCCCGCCACCCGCCCCGGCGAACCCCGCCCCGCCGACCCCAGCGCCGGCGGCACGGCCACCGGCACAAGACGGATACCCGGAGCACACGCTTGCCGTCGCGCTCGAGGGAGTGCGGCTGCTCAACAGCTTCGCACTCCTCGACCTCGGGGCTTTCCAGGTGCGGGGCCTGGGTGTGGGTGGCTCTGTAGGTGCGTGTGTGGTTGAGATGTGTGGTTGGTGTTTGCGGTTGGTGTTTGTGGTTGCTGTGCGCGGTTGATCTGTGCAGTTGCCAAATTGGCAAGTATAATTACCTAATTGTGGGCGGGTGGTCACATGCGGTTGCCTGATTGTGTGCAGTTGCCTGATTGTGGGTGTGCATTTGCCTGATTGTGTGCGGTGGGACCACCCAGGAGGTGGTGGGCTCCGAGGGCCTGTCCCTGGCGTTCCGCCACATCGCCAGCTCACTGCTCTGGTACTGCTCGCACCACGCCTGCACCGAGCTGCTCCACGCCGTCATCGTCTGTGTCGGCTACTTCACCGTCAACAACGCCGACAACCAGGTGGTTCACGCCGCACACACGGATCCCCCGCGCGCACACACGCATCCCCCGGTACAGCCCTGACGGACTGCAGGCTCCGGTGTCGTTAGCCCGCAGCACCTGCGAACGCCGGCACTGCACGCAGACGCGCATCCACAGAGGACCGGTTGCTGGGTCGTCGGCCGGACTCATCGGGTCGTCGTCGTCGTGATCGTCGTTACGACCGGCGTCGCCCACCCCGTCTCCATCATCATTGTCGTGACGATGACCGCGCGTGCTTGTGCGCGCGCACGCGGCACTCGGTTCGTCCAGCACTCGGCTCGCCGAGCGATCGATGGCTGGCGCGCACCGCGTTGGCGGCTGGTGTAGCCGGGCCGCCGAGGTGCGAGCGCCGGTGATCCTCGTGACGATGAGGAGCCACCGTCACGGCCGCCTCTGCACTAATTTGATTCGCATGCCCAACAGGCACTGACTTTTTAAAATCATTAATAACCCACAGCCTCTCCTGTCAGTCGTTGGCTGTTTTAAACCTCCACTGTATCCACCATGTATGGGGAATGGAGCCCATTGGTGCGGGGAGGCGGTAACTGCTTAACTGGCGCAACTATCACAGCCCCATTATTTAGTATTGTTTTTGGCATGCAAAATATAAAGGTGCAGGCCTTGCAATTTCTTGCTCACGCCCCTGCCAGTGGAAGCACCTCCACTATAAGAGACTTCAGAGAGCTGCTCTCGAGAGTGGTTCGCTAGAGGACATTTGGCCACACGTCTAGAAAGAGGAGGGAGAACCCACACCTTACCCACCGTGCTAGACCTGCCCATCGACTCACCGTGGCTGCACCCAGTCTCCCCTGCTGCATTGGGAGTTGCAATCGGACCAGCAACATCATGATCACCGGACCAGCGGTGCGCTGGCGGCTGTACCCCTCCGCCGCCGCGGCAGCTCAAAGACGCTTTCAAGGTTATCGCCGCGATTCGCGCTACTTAGATTTCTGCTTTGTTCTTGTTGGGGGGGGGGTGCACGCCCATTATAAAACGATTGCACTGCGTGGTGTAGGCAGTAAAATTAAGTACATTACCTAATTCCTCTTTGAAGTTCACTTCCGTCTTCACCTCTGCTCTCTGGCCTGCGTCCGTCACTCCGCCTCTAATACACGCGGCATTACAATCATACCAACCCACCGATGGCACTTGGTCGCCTCCCATCCGAATGGCTTGGAAGATATTCATCGAGCAGTGAGGCTCAGACCCGGTTTGTCTGTCGCTTGCCGCTGACGTTGTCCGCGCTAGGCAAGGAAACTCGTCGATTCAGTAGCGCTGCTAATAAATCAACATCGCCATCAGCGTGATTAATTCACATCGCCATCGGCCATGGTGTAAATATTACGGCGGCGCCGTAATATTTATATCGACTTGTAAAGGGAGGCGGCCGCACGCGAACCTCACCACCGATGGACTTCAAAGCCACGCCGCGGCCATTCCCACAGATCTCACCGCGCCAGCGGCGCATTCTCGTTTCGCTTCCGTGAAGTTGGGTTTTATTTTGGTCTCCGCTGCCTTCCACCGCTTTGAAATTGTTTTTATTTGTCTCGTGGTGCAAAGGAGCACCATGGGCGGCATTAATAATTGACGCCGATAGCCGCCGCTTTGCTCGGAATCGGTCGGCGGCGCCGAGCCAGGGCGCGGAGCCCACGTCGTGGGAAACGGTGACGACGACATCGTCGGCCCTGCCTCGTCGTCGCGGTTGCCGTCGTCATCACCACCCCGCCATCGGCACCGTCACAGAGCTGTGTCCGCGAATCGACCCAGCCTGAAGGACTTGGTCCCGGCCATAGAACTGTGCAATTTCCACTCTATCTACACCCAAGGAAATAGATCCCCCATATAGTCTTAACAGACTGTAGGGTCTAGTGCTGTTGACGAGCAGCACGTGTCGTCCGGCTCATCGCACGAGGGGGTGGGTGGCCAGCGCCCACAGACAAATGGCAGAATCCAGAGCGGAGCGGCGCCGGGTTGAGCAGCCGCGGCATCCGCTGTGACACTGACGTAGCGTTAGCGTGACACGGAAGCCTGACACGGCAGCGTGTCACCGTCCGCACCGCCGCTCGCGCCACCTTTGCAGACTGATGGAGCAAGCACCATATGCGCGCGCATATTGAGCCCGGCGCGGCACAGGAGGGGGTGTTGTTGTCAACAGCACTCCCGGCCGCCTTTGTCTCCCTTTGCCTCCTTTGTGCGAGGGTCAGGCCACGCTTAGGCCGCCGACGTTAGCCGTTGCACCGGGCGAAAGAGCGCTGGCGGCACGACTGTTCCGCCCGCTACACACAAGCGCAGGCTGAGAGCGCCACAAACCCAACAACTGGTAGCTGTTATTGGAACCGATCCCGGGCCTCCGCTAGGTCGATTTCGCCTGAAATGGGTACCTGGAGTGGTGTGTAAACTTCACACTGTGGAGGCTTGGTGCTGGCCGCCCACCCGCTCGTGTGCCATGTCAACCTTCATGGGTGCTACTCGCTAACAGCGCTGGCCTCAACACTCTGTATAGGCTATATGGGGGATTATTGTCTTTGTACGCGCATGTATGCGTGCCTGTGTACTTGCGTATGTGTGTATGCGTGTGGGTGCACGCGTGTGCGCTTGTGTGCACGCTTCTACGCGTGTACACGTGTGCTCGAGTGTTTACGTGTGCGTTTCCGCGTGTCCATGTGTTTACGCGTGTCTACGCGTGTCTCTGTGTGCGTTGCAGTAGCTCAGCAGTTAGCGAACTACGCTACGAGTCCAACGACTCGTGGTCAATTCCTGCTTCCGGCCAACACCAGTGACGCTTCCGGACTTCACCTAGGTCGTCTTAGCCTCAAATGCGTTCCAGGCGCGGTGTGTAAACGTTTCCATTGGGGAGACAAAGTCGGCCGGGCGTGACGCTGGCCACCCATGCCCCCGTGAATCGTATCGGCTTTCGTAGGCACTACTCGTGAACAGCACTTGATCCTACAGTCTGTTAAGGCTACACAGGGGATCTGTGTCCACGTTCGTGTATGCGTGTCCATGTGTGTGTACGTGTATTTGTCCGTGGCTGTGTACGCGCGCACGCGCACGCGCGCGCGCGTGTGGACGTGTGTGTGCGCTCCCTGCGCCTGACCCGCGCGTGCGAGACGCGGGGACATCTGTCCTCACCGCGCTAATTGAATTACTTTGATTCAGGACAGACGACGTCTTTTACTTCCCCCGCATCGTTAGCCCTCGTTAG
>JAZEWT010000027.1:5448159-5459842 GCA_036362905.1 Mordacia mordax
CACACCGCCCTGTCTCTAGAAACACACACACACAAACACCGCCCTGTCTCTAGAAACACACACACAAACACCGCCCTGTCTCTAGAAACACACACACAAACACCGCCCTGTCTCTAGAAACACACACACACACCGCCCTGTCTCTAGAAACACACACACAAACACCGCCCTGTCTCTAGAAACACACGTGGACTGGTGTGGGGGCTTTGTCCGCTCCAGGTGCAATCGCTTCACACTGAAGCGCGCCCCCCTCCCCGCTCTCCTTCCCGACGTTTCGCCTCCCATGTCGGAGGCTTCCTCAGGCGTTTATGAAGTGAAGTGGCACCTGGTGATGCCTCCCAACGTAGGGAGTGAAACGTCGCGAAGGAGAGAGGGGGCAGCGCTCGACACGGCGATCCGCGAAAGAGCAGCTTTGGAGAGCAATTTGCATCTATCAAGCTGTGACAAACTTCCATCAGTTAACTTACTCAGTATCGATACCCGCTTGATCTTGCACAGAGCCGCTGTGGGACCGGAGCCTATCCTGACCAACAGAGGGCGCGACGCGGGGGAATACCCAGGATGTGACTCCAGAACATCGCAGGGCATATTTTTTGGGGCAATTTACGCAGCAGGCCAATAAATCTATATAGCAACTTGTCTTTGGACGGTGGAAGGAAACCAGATTACCAAAACCCATCTACTAAGAAACCACTATCCTATCCTCCTGTCACCACAGCTCCTCTTCCCTCTTCCTCCTCCTCCTCCTCCCCTTGCCTCCCACCCATCTGTCGCCTCTGCTGCAGCTACAGAAGCTGCTTGACCTGAGAGCAAGGTAACCTGTGTGGAGGGGGGCATCTCACTGATAACCCCTCCATCCTCCTCCAACAGTGGGCGAGTAGATATGGTGGTCAGCAGATGTTCAGGGGTCGAACTCCTCCACCCCACTCGTCTCCTGACCCCGAGCCTCTCCAGTGCCCGGTTGGACACCGCTGCAAGTCTACTCATCAGTAATGCTCCCAGGATTAGTGGGGGAGCCGTCCCCTCGCCCCCCCCCACGCCGCTATCGCCGAGCGGCGTCACAGGAATCGCTCTCAGAAGCTGCTCTTTCGTGATAGCTGTGTCGAGTGTTCCTGCTCAGGACCGATGTGGGCTTGCACGAGTGGCGCAGTGGTAATGTCTGCCGTGTCTCGGAGCAAGAGTGTCCTCCCCGATGCGGTTCGATTCCCACCTCGGCGCCTTGCTGTGCCGAGTTTGCGCGCTGTCTCTCCCCCTGTTCTGCGTGGGTTTCCTTCGGGTTCGCCGGTTTCTCCCCACAACAACAAAAAAACCCAAAAGCGCTCATTGCTCAGCCAATACGATTGCAATTCACCGGGACGCAGTGTCTGGCGTGTTGGCACCGGCTGTCAGTGTGACTCCTTCCCCCCTCCCCCCCCTCCGCGGTTTCCTCGCTCCGCCTCCGTGTCCTTGTCCATGACCCGGTGTGGAATTTGTGCGGCGGGTCACGTATTCCATCGTTCTCATTCTGAATTGCTCTCCGCAGCCACTCTTTCAGGATAGCCGCGTCGAGCGTTCGCAAAACGTCCGTGAGCGATGCCCCCGGCATGGGAGGCGGACCGTCGCGACAGAGAGAGGAGGAACGCTCGACATGGCCGCACACGAAGGGAACAGCGATGTCGCCGCTCTCTCCTCCGTGACGTTTCCCACATCGGAGGCGCACTGCTCGCTCGTTATCGATACCCGTAAGATCCTGTACAGGGTCGTGGCGCAGGGGAATACCCACGATGTGACGCCAGTGCATCGTAGGGCACACTGTTTTTGAGGGGCAATTTACTCAGCCGACCAATTCTGTCCGCTTAGGTTAATTGACCTGCTGAGTGTATAGGGTGGTGTATAGTGTAGTATATTAGATAGTGTATAATAGCGTATGGTATCAGGTAGTGTATAGTAATGTAGTGTATAGTAGTGTAGTGTAGTAGTGTACAGGGTAGTGTATAGGGTGGTGTATAGTGTAGTATATTAGGTAGTGTATAGTAGCGTATGGTATCAGGTAGTGTATAGTAATGTAGTGTAGAGTAGTGCAGTGTAGTAGTGTACAGGGTAGTGTATAGGGTGGTGTATAGTGTAGTATATTAGGTAGTGTATAATAGCGTATGGTATCAGGTAGTGTATAGTAATGTAGTGTATAGTAGTGTAGTGTCGTAGTGTATAGGGTGGTGTATAGTGTAGTATATTAGGTAGTGTATAATAGCGTATGGTATCAGGGAGTGTATAGTAATGTAGTGTATAGTAGTGTAGTGTCGTAGTGTATAGGGTGGTATATAGTAATTATAATAATTGCACGTCCAGATCACTGTTAACCCGAGGGTCACAAAGCGCTAAACAGGGCTGTGGAGAGAACGGCATGTCAATAACAACACTAACATCAGAGCAGTTGAATTGAAAGTCAAATAAGGGATATCATTTAGAGAAGGGCATAAAATAAATGATAAAAATAATTGTTACACAAACGAAAGAAGGAATAAGTGTTCCTGAGCAGGCGCAGGTCGGCAGTGAGCCATCATCCCAGCATGACAACAGTGAGCCGCATCAACAGGCCCAGCCAGAGGACTTGAAAGCCTTAGGAACAAGTGAGATTTGAGATGAGATTTGAAGATGACCAGGGACTGAGCTGACCGAATCTCCAATGGAAGGGCATTCCAGAGTTTGGGAGCAGCGCGTGAGGAGGCTGTCACCCATCGAATGGAGATGCGATCTGGGCACATACATCAAGCCCGTATTGGAGGATCGAAGTTGTGTTGAGGAGGGTGCCTGAAGTAAGTCACGGATGTATGTTGGAGCAGCGCAAGTGAGAGCCTTGTAGGGAAGAAGGGGGATCTTGAATTTGAGCCTATATTTGACCGGTAGCCAGTGGAGAAACATTAGTAGTGGGGATATGTGATCGTGAATGGGTATGCGCATTCTACACACATTGAGACGATTCATTACGTAGGCAGGGATGCCAGGGAGTAGTGCATTGCAATAATCGATTCGTGAAGAGATGAAGATGTGAATTAGCTTCTCAGCATCAGATAGTGATAGAATGTTCTGCAGTATGGCTATATTTCTTAAATGAAAATAAGCTTAGATGAGATGACAATAAGCTACCTTCATCACCTTGTTGATGTGTGTCTCGAAGCTGAGTGAGGAATCAAGAGTCACTCCTAGACTCTGGACTGCCTTAGCAACTTCGACGGTCTGGCCGTCATGCATCAATTAGATAGGTTAAGCCTTAGACACTTGGTGCGGAGTTCCGATGAATAGTGTGATATATTGGTTGTGTATATTAATGCATAGTGTAGTGTATAGTAGTGCAGTGTATCAGGTAGTGTATATTATTGTATAGTATAATGTATAGTAGTTTACAGTGTAGTGTATCTTAACAGACGCTACCAGTATAGGTCAATGTCAAAATACGAGTGCATTTTGACATTGACCAAAAAAAATAAACGACACCGTTTGCTATCCCACTTAATCATTCCTGATTGTTCTCCACGGATCTGATAGAATGAAACGAGGAGGAGGCGTGGTCTCTTCATTTCACGGGCAGGGCGGGTCCCGCGACGGGAGGGCGTCGGATGGGAGCGGCCGGACAGGTCTGGCCGCTGTTGACGCCTCGGGATAACCTGGCGGGGCCCTGCCTGCGTGGGCACTCACTTGTGTAATCTATTGCGTTGTGTACGAGAAAAGTGTGCCTGTGTGTGAGTATGAAACGCTGTTTTTAACAGCTCCGGCGCGAAAACTGCTTTGGCCCGAATACCCTCAAATTTTGTCTCCGTAACTTTTACGAGTGCAAAATTTACTTCTAAAATTGTGGGTCCGGTCTGACTTTGGGATCGACCAGCCGCCGCACAAGCTTAATGATGCGGAGCTCTGCTGAACGATGGATAAGGTCTTCACCAAAAATGTGATTTACAATGACGCACTGTATTATCCCTAATAATAACAAAACAAACTTACGTGCTAAAAATGTCTATCTTTTTGACTTGTTATTCAACAAAACACACCCCTTGTACTCTGTAAAATTTGCCAGGTAAATACACTGGTCTACATGCCATAGGGCTAGGTGTGCGTCAGGTCACCGCTAAGTTCCTGGCCTCTTATTGGTTGAACGCCTTTGTGACATCACACGCACCAACTGGATCAGTCAGTTTGTATTTGTACGTACCTTTGTTAACAGTTGTCCCGCGGGGAGAAGTAAGCAAATTACAGCATTTAATCACAACAATTATCCGAGGAAGCAGCGTGTCTTTGGACTGTGGGAAGAACCTGGTGTACCCGTCGAGAGCATTATGGTCGACAAGACACGAGGACCAGAATGCACTTCTTCTGGCTCTGTACTGACATGTATTCGCCATGGCGTGATGTATTAGAATTGCTCTCTTAATGCTGTTCTTTCTGGATCATCGTATCGAGTGTTTCTCCTCTCTCCTTCACGACGGTTCCCCCCACACACTGCTGGAGGTTTCGTCAGGCTGATCCTCAGCCTGATGATGGAGCTATGGAGAGACATTGTCGTCCACCGCCGCTGGTGTCGACGTGTGTTTGATGACTAAAGCCAGAGTGCGGGGCAGCACAGTGGCCCAGTGGGTAGCGCTGTCGCTTCACAGCAAGAAGGGCCCGGGTTCGAATCTCGGCTCGGGTGCCTTTCTGTGTGGAGTTTGCATGCTCTCCCCGTGTCTGCGTGGGTTTTCGCCGGGCACTCCGGTTTCCTCCCACAGTCCAAAAAACATGCTGCTGCATAGGTTAATTGGCTTGCAGACTAAATTGCCATCAGTGCCCGGTGATAGACTGGCAACGCATCGTGGGTATATCCCTGCCTTGCACCCTGTGTCTGCCGGGATAGGCTCCGGCTCACGCGACCCTGTACAGGATTAAGCGGTTTCTGACAATGAGATCAGATGAGCCAGAGTGCGGTTTAAGCCCCTGCGTGTTGATAATAATGATAATAATTTATAACGTGTGGCAAACATTCATTCATTCAATGTCGTTCGAGGAGGGAATGAATCAGAGGCACGAGGTAACTTGGAGTGCCAGGGGGGGGGGAGGGGGGAGAGTCATACCACGCAGTCAGCCTGTGCCAGCCAGACGCTGCGTCAATCTGTCACATACGTTGTGATGTTACTGGTCAAATAACTAATGAGTGTTTTAGTTGTGGGAGGAAAGCAGAGAACCCCGAGGAAAATCACAGAGAGCAGGAGGAGAGAACACATAAACTCTACGGAGAAAGTCAATGGAGGATTGAACCGAGGGCGGCACGGTGGCCCAGTGGTTAGCGCTGACGCCTCACAGCAAGAAGGTCCCAGGTTCGAATCTCTCGGCTCGGGTGCCTTTCTGTGTGGAGTTTGCATGCTCTCCCCGTGTCCGCGTGGGTTTTCGCCGGGTACTCCGGTTTCCTCCCACAGTCCAAAAGCATGCTCCTGGATAGGCTGATTGGCTCGCAGACTAAAATTGTCCCGCAATGCCCGGCGATGGACTGGCGTCCCGTCGTCGGGTGTATTCCTGCCTTACGCCCTGTGTTTCCGGGATAGGCTCCGGCTCATTGTGACCCTATATAGGATTAAGCGGTTTCAGATAATGAGATGAGATGAGGATTGAACCGAACCGCCTCGGACAGAACTTTCTTTCTGTGAGGAGGTGCGGGTGTCATTGTGAGGTCACCCTCCCCGCGAGGTCACCCTCCCCACGAGCGTCTCAAGCTCGTTCTCCCGTGCTCCCCTGTGATTCGCTGAATCCCGAGAGCCTCTCTCCAGAGACCTTCTCTCTCGGTATAGCCGTATCCAGCCGTCCTTCCGTCTCCTTTTTCGGAAGTTTCCCGTGTCGCAGGAATCCCGCGCCCAGAGCTTGCAAGCTCACCGGGTACTTTCCGCTGCGATTATAATAAACATCTCCCTGCCCGAGGCTTCCCCTCCCACGCTGGAGAAATCGCCACGTGAGGTTCGCGTCCCCCAGCGCTCTGTTGATGGACTCAGTGGCCCGCTGGCGACTCCCCTGCCTCTGCTCGGACGAGTGAGCGCGCGCGCGCGCGCGCTCACTCGTCCGACCCAGCTCGCGATGTCCCTTGCGCCGTCAGCCGTGCGGCACCGCCCAGCGACGGCACCGCCCAGCGGACGGCAACGCCCAGCGACGGCACCGCCCAGCGGACGGCAACGCCCAGCGGCGGCACCGCCCAGCGACGGCACCGCCCAGCGACGGCACCGCCCAGCGACGGCACCGTCCAGCGACGGCACCGCCCAGCGTGCGGCAACGTCCAGCGACGGCACCGCCCAGCGACGGCAACGCCCAGTGGACGGCACCGCCCAGCGACGGCACCGCCCAGCGGACGGCAACGCCCAGCGACGGCACCGCCCAGCGAGATCACGGTGGTCCGGTGTTTGTGACGAATCCCGAACACGTGGGTGGTGGCGCCAGTGGTGAGGTGAATGTGGACACGGCCTCCCCTAGGTCGACTCGGCCTCAAATGAGTGCTCGGTGCCGTGTGTAAGCATTGCCACTTGAGAGACAAAGGGTGCGCGGTGGTAGAGCTGACGTCTCACAGCTAAAAGCACCCGGGTTCGATTCCCGGCTCAGGTGTCGCCTTTGTGCAGTTTGCGTGTTCTCTCCCCAGTCTCCGCATGGGTTTTCGTCGGGTACTGCGGTCTCCTCCCACAGTCCAAAGACACGCCGCATAGGTTTATTGTCCTGACTGAATTGCCTCCGGTCCCCTAAGATGTTCCAACTTGCTCACCCCACTCCCTGGACAACTGTTGAAAGGCGATGCAAGGGATTAAATACAAACCCACTGACAAAGGTGGCGAGGTGTGGTTGCTGCCCCAGCCAGTGTGTCGTGTGCCGTGCCGGGCCTTTGTAGAAGCTTCTCGCTAACAGAACTTGCCCTAGACACTACGCCCAGCCAATGCGGGTGATCTTTGTCTGTGTACACAGTGATACATTTGTCTACTCTCAGATCAAAGCGCTCGCAGTTGACATTTCTGTGACGCGTGGAGCCACCGCAGATGTCACCTTGATCTCACGAGTTAATGAACTTCGTTCAAACGTTGTTTCGCGCTTTCGACGCCCCTGCTTTGCGTAGCGATTGTGCCGCAGGGGTCATGCAGCCGGTAGAAGGGACTCCCGTCGCGGTCTCTCGGAGAGTCACGCGGAACGTGACACCGCGGAACTAGTTTTGGGAGGCCGTCACGTGACCCCTCGAATCCACGCCGAGGGGTCACTTTCCCACGGCACTCAAAGCCATTCATTCATCATCAATGCCCGCGTAATCCTCTGTAGGGTCGCGGGGGGCCGGAGCCTATCCCGGCCGACAGAGGGCGCGAGGAGGGGCAATACCCGAGATGCGATGCCAGTACATCGCAGGGCACGCATTGTAGATCAATTTACTGAGCAGGACAATTAACCTTGGCAGCAGCGTGTCTTTGGACGGTGGGAGGAAACCAGAGTACCTGGCGAAAACCCACGTGAGTTAGGGGAAAGAGAGAGAACTCACAAACTCCACACAGAAAGGCACCCGAGCCGGGAATCGAACCCGGGACCCTCTTGCTGTGCCACCGGGTCATATGTGCATTAATTCTCAAAGCTGGGATGTTTGGCAAAACGTGAAAATCCGGAGTGCGTTTTAGACTTGCTCTCCAAGACTGCCGTTTCATGGTCGCCGTGTCGAGCGCTCGTCCTGCGCTGTACTTCGCGACGTTTCGCCTCCCCGCGCCGGAGGCATGGTCAGGCGAAACGTCGCCGTGACGAGCCCCACGTCGGTACAACTGATGTGCATTTTGTGTTCGTTCTCGGAGTCAGTGGCGAGACCGTGAGCACATTGTAACTGAGGAACCCCGTTTAACCGCAACGCTGAGCGGCCGATCGGCAGCGAGCCATCATCCCAGCACGACAACAGTGAGCCGCATCAGTAGTCCTGGCCTGAGGACTTGAAAGCCTTACGGAGCAAGTGAGTCTCGAGACGAGATTTGATGATGATGATGATGTGAAACCGTGAACTCGTGGCGATGGCCATGTCGCCCTCACTCAGAACAACAGCTTCGGACAAAAGGGAATTTTCTTGTTGATGCCTCCAACGTGGGGAGCGGAAAGTCGCGACGCGGAGAGGAGGAGCGCTCGACACGGCTATCCCGAGAGAGCAGCTTTGGAAAGCAGTCATTAGAAGTGGGGAGTTGTTTATACTGAGCTCGAGTCCTTTATATTTACAGACCCCTACATCCTCTCTCGAGGCACTCCCCCCTCCCCCCTACCAACCTGCCCCCCTCTCCCCTTTCCCCCCTCTCCTCGCCCTCCTTCTCTTCCCCCCCTTCCCTCCCCCCCATGCTCTCCTCCGCTTCACGAGGCTCTCTGGGAGGCACTGACGGCTTGTGAACACAGCCCGCGCAGTGCAAAGGTTCCCCGCATAGCCTCGGATCACTCTTGGGGCAAGTGCTGTTCGCAGGTACCTCCTTTAGAGGTCGGTACGGAACGCGAGGGGTGGGCGGACAGAGCCACGCCCGGCCGCCTTTGTCTCCCTAGTGGCGATGTTTACACACCGCGTCGGGTACTCATTTGAGGCTGAGTCGACCTAGGGGAGGCCCAGGACCGGTTCGGAAAATCGTCACTGGTGGCCGTGGTTGGGGATCGAACTCGGGTCTCTGCCGTGCTCGGTGTGGAGCGCGCTAACCGCTGCGCCACCGCTCCGCCCGCGCGCATGTATGCGTGCCTTCATGTGTGCGTGTTTGTGACGGTGCTGTGCACTGAGCCTGGCACAGGAGTCACTGTGCTGTCACCTTGCTGTGTGTGTGTGTGTTGGAGAGCAGTAGTGTAGCAGTGGCGATTTCCCGAATCGGTTCTGGGCCGCGCGGTGGCGCAGTGGTTAGCGCTGACGCCTCACAGCAAGAAGGTCCCGGGTTCGAGTCTCTCGGCTCGGGTGCCTTTCTGTGTGGAGTTTGCATGCTCTCCCCGTGTCCGCGTGGGTTTTCGCCGGGTACTCCGGTTTCCTCCCACAGTCCAAAAGCATGCTCCTGGATAGGTTGATTGGCTCGCAGACTAATATTGTCCCGCAATGCCCGGCGATGGACCGGCGTCCCGTCGTCGGGTGTATTCCTGCCTTACGCCCTGTGTTTCCGGGATAGGCTCCGGCTCACCGTGACCCTATATAGGATTAAGCGGTTTCAGACAATGAGATGAGATGAGATGAGGTTCTGGGCCTCCCCTAGGTTGACTTAACCTAAAATGAGTATCCGTCGCGGTGTGTAGACATCGCCACTGGAGAGACAAAGGCGGCCAGGCGTGATCCTGGCGACCCACCCCCTCGTGTGCCGTGCTCGCCTTCTTAGGCGCGACTAACAGCCCTTGGCCCTCCAGTCCGGTTGGGCTACACGGGGGATCTTTGTCTCGTTGACACTGTACGTGGTGGAGCTCGTGGAATCCCCAGGTCACCCGTAGCGGGAATCAAACTCAGGCTCGAAGTCTCAGAGCACCCGGTTGCGCTCAGCACTAGGGGGGTCGTTTTTAAAAAATATTATTTTCGCACAAGAATTATGTCTGACGATGATGGGCGGTGACCTCGGCGCCGCGAGGTCACGAGATCTCCTGCCGTCGTGCGATGGCGCGGTTCACCCCGCGCACACGCGATCTCCACCCCGTACCCCCCCCCCGCACGCCGCTCGCCCTGCCTTAGGAACCTGACACCCGGCTCGGGCCCCCCGTGGCGGGGGGGAGGGTAATTGCTCGCC
This sequence comes from Mordacia mordax, assembly GCA_036362905.1. NCBI lineage: Eukaryota > Metazoa > Chordata > Hyperoartia > Petromyzontiformes > Petromyzontidae > Mordacia > Mordacia mordax. The sequence goes on from JAZEWT010000027.1 coordinate 5,457,885, forward strand.
ATGTCCCACCGGCGCCTCCGGTTCGGAGGGTGGCGCAGCAACGACATCCTCGCGCACGGGCGGGATGGTTCGATGGTTCGCGTCTCACCCTCGGCGCCTTTGCCAAAGCAGAGGTCGTGTGACCTCGTCTGTTCCGCGTGGGTGTCTGCCGAGTTCTCCGGTTGACTCCCACAATAAAAACAGTATAGTGTATGCCGGGAACTCCGGTTTACTGATGTTTGTGAGGGCTTGAGGATGTTTGTGAGGGCTTGAGGATATGCAAGGAGAGTCTGTGGGCCTGTATGAGAGTCTATGGGTGTTTGGGTCTCTCAGTTTCTGGGTAATTCTGCGAAATTCATCGGTGGGGGGGGGGGGGCTTTAAAAGCGTTTCGCAAAACTGAACATAAATGTTCTCCAACCAGCCGATCGCGACCAATGGGTCAATCCTCGAGTCTGGAGGACTCCATCTTAACATTCAAAACGAAAGTCCGAGATTCTGTACGGTATTGCCTCTAGGGAATTCATGAATATGGCCTGGTATCTAAATCTGGGTGAATCACTCACAGTGTGCATCACCCACAGTGTGCATCACTCACGGTGTGCATCACCCACGGTGTGCATCACTTACGGTGTGCATCACCCTCGGTGTGCATCACCCACGGTGTGCATCACTCACGGTGTGCATCACCCACGGTGTGCATCACTCACGGTGTGCATCACTCACGGTGTGCATCACTCACAGTGTGCATCACCCACAGTGTGCATCACCCACTGTGTGAATCACTCACGGTGTGCATCACCCACGGTGTGAATCACGGTGTGAATCACTCACAGTGTGCATCACTCACGGTGTGCATCACCCACAATGTGCATCACCCACAGTGTGAATCACTCACAGATAGCGTGCATCACTCACAGTGTGCATCACTCACAGTGTGCATCACTCACAGATAGTGTGAATCACTCACAGTGTGAATCACCCACAGTGTGCATCACTCACAGTGTGCATAACCCACAGTGTGCATCACTCACAGTGTGCATCACTCACAGTGTGCATCACTCACAGTGTGCATCACTCACAGTGTGCATCACTCACAGTGTGCATCACTCACAGTGTGCATCACCCACAGTGTGCATCACCCACAGTGTGCATCACCCACAGTGTGCATCACCCACAGTGTGCATCACCCACAGTGTGCATCACTCACAGTGTAAATCACCCACTGTGCATCACGCACAGTGTGCTTCACTCACAGTGTGCATCACTCACAGTGTGCATCACTCACAGGGTGCATCACTCACAGGGTGCATCACCCACAGTGTGCATCACTCACAGTGTGCATAACCCACAGTGTGCATCACTCACAGTGTGCATCACTCACAGTGTGCATCACTCACAGATAGTGTGAATCACTCACAGTGTGCATCACTCACAGTGTGCATCACTCACAGTGTGCATCACCCACAGTGTGAATCACTCACGGTGTGCATCACCCACGGTGTGAATCACTCACAGTGTGAATCACTCACAGTGTGCATCACTCACGGTGTGCATCACCCACAGTGTGCATCACTCACAGTGTGAATCACTCACAGTGTGCATCACTCACGGTGTGCATCACTCACGGTGTGCATCACTCACAGTGTGAATCACTCACAGTGTGCATCACTCACAGATAGTGTGCATCACTCACAGTGTGCATCACTCACAAAAAGTGTGCATCACTCAAAGATAGTGTGCATCACTCACAAAAAGTCTGCATCACCCATAGATAGCCTGCATCACTTACAGATAGCGTGCATCACTTACAGATAGCGTGCATCACTTACAGATAGTGTGCATCACTTACAGACAGCGTGCATCACTTACAGATAGCGTGCATCACTTACAGATAGCGTGCATCACTCACAGATAGAGTGCATCACTTACAGATAGTGTGCATCACTCACAGTGTGCATCACTCACAGTGTGCATCACT
>JAZEWT010000027.1:5534500-5547014 GCA_036362905.1 Mordacia mordax
GCGTGTCCTGGGTCTTCCCCGGGGCCTCCTCCCGGTGGGACATGCCTGGAACACCTCCCTAGGGAGGCGTCCAGGGGGCATCCGAATCAGATTCCATACTGCTCATTGCAAGTGTGTCATTTCCATTAAAACATTTTTTTCTGGAATAAAAAATATATAGAAGCGCAATAATTTGTACCTCAACAGCAAAAAATAACATTTCCGAGACATGTCAGCAGTTATGTGATTATCTAGTAATGTTCATTCTAAGCGTTTAGATTGCAAAGTTAAAATAGAAATATTAAAACACTTGTGGCAGGCCTATTCAGGCCAGATTTTCAGAGTTTTAGTATTCTATTACGCATTAGGTATTAGGGGTTTGGGTAAACGGGTAGGTGTTTAGGGTTTGGCAGGATGGTTTATAGTAAAGTGTTTGGGTTTAGGGTTGGTTTGGGTTATTGGTCAGGAACGGGTTTTAGGATTGAAGGTTTTAGTTAATGGTTAAGGGTTTTGGTGTAGCATTAGGATTTGTGGGTTTTCGTTGGTGGTAGGGGGTTAAAGTTTGGGGTGAGGCACAGTTGTGCACCACACTGTGTTTGCGTACCCAGCCGCCCACGTGAATTACGCTGGGGAGCTCGTTACGAACTCCTGTCGTGCGATTGTGCCGCTGCTCCCAAATCGCCTGATCGATAACACGATAGCATATCGCCCCCTTCGTAACTCTGCTGCTGGATGAAGGCCTCGGCAGTGTCGCGTTCCCACTGACGAGTACCGTGCGTGTAGGATGGAGGAGCCAGGCATGGTCTCCCCGAGCAAGCCGGATGGGGAGAAGGCCGGAACCCGCGTCGCGCGGACGTTCAGCTTCCTCAAAAACCGCATGACGAGCACCAAGAACCGCAACAAGGTGTGGGAACCACGGCGTGAGCCGTCACCGAGAGCGATGTGAATGTCAGGCGTAGCTTATAAACGAACCATAGAGATGAGATGAACGTATATGCTACTTCAATGAAAGGGTAATTAATGTAATATTTAAATAATTCATTCACAATATTAATAATAACTAATATTAAATACAACGCGCTGTGCATACTCGTTCAGTGTTGAAGGTATTAGATTCAGACGTGAAAGAATCCGTAGAGAGGCGGGAAGGGAGAAAGCATCCACATGGTTAGCCGACACTTGTATCCTATGTATTTTGATGTTTTCGGCCAATAATGTCTGGTTTTAAGTTTCGGAATGAAACTGGAGAACTTTTGAGGAAACATATGCAGAACAAGCGGGAGAACACGCAAACTCTGCACAGAAAGATGCCAAGCATTCAATTTAGAGAAAATTGAGAAGCAGTTCCAATGAGACAAGAAAACTTGATGTCAAATTGAGTTTCTGGAGCAGGACTGTGAAATAATTACACCTTGACCAACACTGCTCCTGTAACGTCTACAATAATTAACCATGTAGGTGACAAACTAGAAAACGGTGAACAACAGCAACAAGCCAAAACTTAAATCCAGTCATTGAATTTATCCTACGTTGCAAATTGCGACAGTTTAACAAACAATTGCTCTCTTTTGGATTAGCCGTGTTCTGTGTTCCTGCTCTCAGGAACACTCGACATGGCTATCCCAAAAGAAAAGCGGTGGAGAGCAATGCTCAGAAATCGAGCTGTGAAATCTACATTGGTACAATTCATAAAATTGCTGGGGTGCATCACGGTGGTTCAGTTGGTGGCAGGGTGGTGCAGTTGTAACATCTACACCTAACAGAAAGTCCTGCTCGAGGCAGTTCGATTCCCACCTAGGGCGCCTTTCTATTTGGGATTTGTGTATTCTCACCCCTTGTTCTGCGTGGGTTTCCTCCGGGTTCTCCAGTTTTTTTCTACAACTAAAAAATAATAATTGTCCGATAGCATCACAGTTTTGTGCAGTATCTGGCAAATATTGGCGCTCGCTTAACGCATGGCTGCCTTCCCCTCGTCGCTCTGTGGTTTCCTCGCTACACCTCTATAATGATATAAATCTCCCTGGATAAAGGCGTCTGATGAATAGTAATTAATAATAATCGTTTGTGTCATCCAGTTTTGTATCGGCCGACGTTGTGGCTGTCAGTGCTTGACGAACGAGACGAGAAGCTCGTCGGTGTGAAACGAGCGAGATGAAAAATACATCCACTATTAAACCAACTTGTGCATTCTCTCTCCCTTTCATTGTGCTGATTGTTGCTCCATTGCTGTCCCCACAGTCGAAGAACAAGGAGAACAAGGAGAAGCATCTGCAGGGTGGGGGTCACCAGTTCGCCTCGGCCACCTTCTCCAGCCCCACGCTCTGCTCGCACTGCGGGAGAGCGCTGGGCGCGCGAGATGCCCTGCAATGTCTGAGTGAGTGACGGCACGGTACACGCACAGTACACGCACAGTACACGCACAGTATACGTTCAGTGCACATGCAGCACATGTGGTACTTTCTACAGTACACACGACACTCTACAGTGCACGCGGTACGCCCTACAGTACATACGGTACGCTCTACAGTACACGCGGAATGCTCTACAGTGCACTCGGTACGCTCTACAGTACATGCGGTATGCTTTACAACACACCCGGCACACTCTACAACACACCCGACACACTCTACAGCACACCCGGCACATGCGACACACTCTGCAGTACACGCGGTATATTCTACAGTACACGCAACACTACATTACACTCGGTACACTCTACAGTACACGCGACACTAGAGTACACGCGACACACTCTACAGTACACGCGACACATTCTGCAGTACACGCGACACGCTATACAGTACACACGGTATGCTCTACAGTACACTCACGGCACACGATGTAGTACACTCGCGGCACGCTAAACAGCACGCACGGCACGCTCGACAGCACGCGCGGCACGCTGTACAGTACGTGCGGCACGCTCTGTAGCACGCGCGGCACGCTGTACAGCACGCGCGGCACGCTGTACAGCACGCGCGGAACACCTGTACAGCACGCGCGGCACGCTCTATTGCACGCACGGCCCGCTCTACAGCACGCGTGGCACGCTGGACAGCATGCATAGCATGCTGGACAGCACGCTGGTACGCTCGACAGCATGCGCGACATGCTCTATAGCACACGCGGCACACTCTACAGCACGCGTGGCATGCTCTACAGCACGCGCGGCACGCTCTACAGCGCGCGCGGCACGCTCTACAGCACACTTGGCACACTGTACAGCACCTGCGGAAAGCTCGACAGCATGCGCGGAATGTTGTACGGCACGCTCGGCATGCTGTACAGCATGCTGTACAGCACGCGCGGCACATTCTACAGCACGCGCGGCACGTTCTACAGCACGCGCGGCATGCTCTACAGCACCCGCGGCACACTCTACAGCACGCGCGGCACGCTCTACAGTACGCACGGCACGCTCTACAGTACGCACGGCACGCTGGGCAGCACGCGCGACACGCTCTACAGCACGCGCGGCACGCTCTACAGCACGCGCGGCATGCTCTACAGCACCCGCGGCACACTCTACAGCACGCGCGGCACGTTCTACAGCACGCGCGGCATGCTCTACAGTACGCACGGCACACTCTACAGCACGCGCGACACGCTCTACAGCACGCGCGGCACGCTCTACAGCACGCGCGGCACGCTGTACAGCACACGCGGCACGCCGTACAGCACGCTGTACAGCATCCGCGGCAAGCTCGACAGCACGCACGGCACGTTGTACAGCACGCTCGGCGTGCCGTACAGCACGCTGTACAGCACGCGCGGCACCTTCTACAGCACGCACGGCACGCTGTACAGCACGCGCGGCACGTTCCACAGCACGCACGGCACGCTGTACAGCACACTCGGCACGTCGTACAGCACGCTGTACAGCACACTCAGCACGCTGTACAGCACACTCAGCACGCTGTACAACACGCAGTGCTCTATAGTACTTGAGGTACGCGCTACAGCACGTCAGTCGGTATCACGCATAGCAACATCGCCCCCTAATGGGAATAACCTGGAAGGACCCTTCTAAACAAGTCATGGTACCACGGTCCTCCCTCTCCTCCAGGCTTGGGAGCAGACCTTTCCGGCAGCAGAGGGCAGCAGCGCTCCTTACTGGGAGCATCGGTCACGCAACTGCCTTTTGATGGATACGCATAATTTTAGCAGTATTGGTTAAATACAAGCAAACGTATATCTGTCTCCCTGTACTGTGAACAATGGCCATCGCCTGACACGCCTCCTCCAGTGTCATACATTTGTCTGCTTTAGGGCGATGTTATTTGTATCTATATATAACTAGCAGGTGCGTCCCGCCGTTGCCTGGGAAAATTTGATGGTTGATCCAGGTGCATTGTGCGGGTAAATTTTATGGTTTACCCGTGCAAAAAAAGAATGTAAAAATCATGAACATGAACCCGATGGTGCCCGGTGCAAGAAAAGAACTTGAAATTAATCATGACGAAACAAAACATACAATAAAAATGAGTAAAACGCTGTCTGAAAGCTAAAGCGGGTTTTCATTATGAACAAAATAAAAAAATCCAATGGTTTGAATGCACATGTACCTACTCCAACTCTTTTGGGTACACAATATTCATGGTGGGCAGCACGGTGGCCCAGTGGGTAGCGCTGTCACCTCACAGCCAGAAGTTCCCAGGTTTGAATCTCGGTTCGGGTGCCTTTCTGTGTGGCGTTTGCATGTTCTTCCTGTATCCGCGTGGGTTTTTGCCGGGCACTCCGGTTTCCTCCCAAAAAACATGCAGCTGCATAGGTTAATTGGCTCGCAGACTAAATTGCCCTCATTGCCCGGTGTTGGACTGGCGTCCCATCGTGGGTATATCCCTGCTTTGCGCCCTGTGTCTGCCTGGATAGGCTCCAGCTCACCACGACCCTGTGCAGGATTAAGCGGCTCTGACTCTGACAATGAGATGAGAATATTCATGGTTTGTCCACCGGGTGCATGAATGTAAAGATTTCTTCCCGTGCTAACCCTCGAGCAAGCAACATAAAGGTGACCAGGCGAGAAGCACGGGCTCTCGAGGTTGATCCCAGCAACCTTCAGCGACTGTCCTTGCGCCTTGTTGATGGTCATGGCGAATGGTAATCGAACTGGGGGGGATTATAATAGCGGCCCCGCTTATCTGAACTGGGGATTGTAATTGTAAAGGCTGCGCCGCTTACCGTACCATGAGGGCACGGCCGTAAGCACAGAAAGCGGTCCCGGTGGCCAGGGAAGGCCCTGTAGGCGCGCACTAAGGCGCCAAAAACCCGTCTGGGATCAAGTGCCGTCGTTCTGTGAAGGTGCCGTGCGATTTGGTTGCGATTTGCCAGAGTTTACCCTGACCGAGCAAGCAAACATAACTTGTTTATACGTGTAGATTTTAATTATATTTCCAGTACTAATTGGGGTTTTCTCCGGGTGCTCCAATTGCCTCTCATAGAAAACTCTAGTAATGGAGTTGTCTGTTCCAGTTTTATTTTATACAGTGTCTAAACCCACCATTCTAGTGGGTAACAACCCATGAATGGGTCGCGAGCGCCACCTAGTGGTCCGTGGAGACCAAACTTGCGTGGGCCGTTTTGGCCTTCAGGTGTTTTAAGTTCAGAAAGCCTGGTCTAAACGGGTCCGCATCGCAGCACGTTTAACAAACACGCAGAGTATTGATTTAAGCAACGAGCACAGAGATGGACCTAGGCAGAGGGGAAGTAAATAATACAACGTACAAAGATTTGAATCTCGAAATCATATGGCAGTAAAACGATCGCGTATGCTTTCGCAGCCGTGAGGTGCTTCGATTTGCGTTTCCGAAAGCAAAGAGGCACGAATCTGTCGATGAACACAAATCCTGAAAACCGTGTCCTCCGTGACACGTTTGGGCCGTAATCGTGGCAGAGGGACAGTCCCTGTCGTCTTCGCGGAGAGAGCAACAGCGATTCGACCGTGTGGAACCAGATTACTGCAACGAGATGATGTCCCCATGGCCGTGTGGCACAGGGGCCCGTGTGGCACAGGGGCCCGTGTGGCACAGGGGCCCGTGTGGCACAGGGGCCCCGCCCCCCACAAACGACTGGGCGTGTCTCGTTAACACCCAGCGTGCGTCTTATTCCTTCCTCTCAGGGCACCCCCTCCCGCCCCCATTGAAAAACAATCCATAAATAAAACTGGCTCTGCAACTATAACGCGCGATCGAGCGCACAAAGGGCCGGTCCCCGCTGTGCTGCCACAGTTTCGCCACACGGAACGCCCATCAAGAGTCTCTTTAAGCTATGCTAATCGCTCGCGGCCTCCCACATTCACTTGCGAGCAGGGGGTGGGCGGTGGTGGGAGGCGGAGGATGTGGCGCCGAAGGTGGTGGGAGGAGGAGGGCGGCGTGGGGAGTGGTGATGGGGGGGGTGGTGGTGCCGGTGGGGAGGAGCGATCATTCCCCTAGCGATACTGAGGCAGTCTCTGGTTGGATGTCGACGTCTACTTTGGCCACCCGAGAGAGGCGAGTGAGCCAACGGGGGGAGGAGGAGGAGGAGGGTGGAACAGAGAGAGAGCGTGCGAGAGGAAAAGGGAACTCGGCCAACATAGGCAGAGCTGAGTGAAAAAAAACGAGGACAGCTCGAGCGAGAGAGCGAGGCTTTGTGGCGGTGGCGGCGGTGGTGGCTGTTGCGGCCGCAGCACATGCGCCCGCCGCGAGTTTGGGATTTCCGATTTCCTTCTTTACTGACCTTGAAGACCGCCGGCCACTTTGACGTCTCTGGGCATGAGCCACGGGACCGCGGGTGAGTTTCGCAGTCCGAACCGTCGGACCACAGTCGCTTGTCCTCCCGTCATTCATCGTCACCGCCCTTTATTTATTTTCCTGTTTTTAAGCCGTACGTCGAATGTGGGAACGATGGTGGTGACGGTGGTGTGTGGGGGTAGATGGCCCCGTTCACTGTTGTCAAACCCAGGTGGATGAGCGAGGGAGGAGAAAGGGTAGAGAGCGAGATTCTCTTGACCTTATCTCTTTGTCATGAGCGGTCGTGCAAAATGTCTCTTGATTTGCGGAGCCGGCCGCTGTGTGCGCGGCATCAGTGAGCTTAGACACAGGGCATTGATCAGGATGTGAACAATGACTCGCCAACCTTCACAGTGTGCAACCGTATGAACACCACTTGCACCACCGTATGAACGCACTGTGCCACCGTATGAACCCATTGTGTGCTGTCACCGTATAAAGCCGCCGTGTGTGCACTGTGCCATCGTACTAACCCACTGTCGTCACTCGTAAGCCGTTCTGCTCGTATTGCTTTGTGCCGTAATCGCGTTCTCGTCGGGTTTAGCAGCGATCGCTTTGTAATAAGAGAGAATCACAAATCTCTGATGGTTTATTGCTCCACTGCTAGATGAAGGCCTGGCTCTCCCCCCCCCCCACACCATATGCGGTCATGTGGGTTATCTAACCGTACTTTACTATGCTGGATCAATATAAATACTCAACAAGCCATTGGCTTCACCACACTGGTTTTTGCGGTTTGATGAAAGGAGCTATCTAGAATCAGTTCAAGTATTGCTCGCTACCGAGGTTAGCCATTGGTCAGGAATGAAACTCATGTGATTCTGACACTGTGTCACTACCCAGCTAGTGTCGTGTGCGTGTCTGTGTTAATGCCGTAATATGTGCATTGGGCTAACTCTCCATGCGTCTCTGGGCAGTCACTGGTTTGGGGATTTAGTCGTTTTAAACGGAACACAAAACAAGTGGAACAGGGCAGCACACGGCCATGGGTCGTATACAAAGTAAACCTTCGGCATTTCCTGAAGAACTGCATTGTGCGCCTCTTAGGTCACTGTCAAAGTAAATTCTGCCGAATGTGACCAACCAGCGATCTCGCAGAGCGCACGGAGGCAGTCTGCCCGCTTGAGCTCGGAACGCCAGGTTCTCTGCCCTGCACGATGATTCTGCTGCGATGGAGATTTCCAGTCATTTACAGTTTTTAACTCAATTGATCGTGTGACCTCAAACTTCTGCAAGTAAACCATTGCACTCAAATTAACGATCAAAAGGGGGTACACGTTACATCATCGCCCCCCACCTCCCCCTTAACTTTCCTCCGCCCCTTCTCCTTCGAGACGGCTACATCAGTGATCACGTCGCTGATCGCCCAATTTATTAGCATGTTGTGCTATGACTGTACTCCCTTCCACCACACGACCCCATATAATCAGGCGTTGACTGTGAATGTAGCGTCGCGAGTGTTGTTGCGACCCATGAAAAAGCACGAGTTTTCCGGGATTCCTCTGTGCTGCCCCGGGAGTGCCTCTCGTTTGCACAATTTCTCGATATTTTCACAAAGACAAGTGCCTCCCCATCGTGACTGTCCCGTCCGTACCACCACGCAGCGGTTGTTCTGGTGCAGTGCCGAGGAGACGCCGCATCGACCACCTCCGAGACTCCACCACCCTGCCCTTTGGAGCGGCTGTATTTCTATATGCGCAGAACCGGGCGCACTGTTTGTTGTTTCGTTGGCCGTGTGACAAAATTCCTGGGCAAGACCCCTCGCCAAACTAGCTCGGATACAGTTCGTAGGTGTACAGTAAGCGGTGGTACGTGTTTCGCCCACAGCTCTCTTGGCAGTCCGCTGCTGGATGAGAGCCTCCGCACCGTGAGGATTGCAAATTCGCCCTTCACCAGACGCTTGTTATTGAGGTTGGAGCGTACAAGTACAATACAACGCCGGTTTGCCGTTGGCCTCTGCTGGAAAATCCATAGCAGCAGCCTCTATGAGTTGGTCACACATCAAAGTGTTTTTCAGCAACATTACTGCTTAGCTTCGTAAATCTAATGCGCTCAGACGTTATGGCCAAAGACGTTTGTTATGAATGTCAGATGTTATTTCCATGTGACTATATGTGTCTACACAGTGGCCTTCTTAACAGTGCGTTAATGTTTACTCCTGTACGTTACGCCCGTGTGTCCAGATATGTAACGTAATATACCTCATTAGATTTTGGAAACGTAACCATTGGGGACACAAAGGCGGCCGGGTGCAGTTTTGATCACTTCCTCGTTTGCCACGCTGGCGTGGATAAGCGTCGCTCTCCACACTTGCCGTGTGGGGGATATCTCTGCAGTGTGTGTACCAACTCGCTTGGCTCAGGGTAAACACGCCGGGGAGATTACGGACATCAGTGGTAATGATAAGTAGCAAGGAGGAGCGCTTCCACCCACGGACGGTACCAAGACATGGATCCTCAGTGTAACAGACTAGGCTCAAGCGCTGTTTGTGATTAAGCACCCTATGGAGGCTATCACGGCCAACACCACACCTGACCGCCTTTGTCTCTTTCGTGGCGATGTTTACACACTACACCAAGTGGTCGCTTTTCGTACGGTCGACCTAGGGGAAGCCCAGGACCGATTCGTAAAATGCTCACTAGCGTTGGGTATGTGCGGGAATCGAACTCAGGTGCGTGGCCTTGTAGCGCAGTGACTGCACCACCGCTCCCCGCACGTTGGAGTGGCGCACTGTGCATTAATGTCCCTATTTAGTAGATGAGTCATAGCAGTCTGGTTTTCCCCAATGACATATTTTCCAGCAAACATGCAGATATATCCCTACATAACGTCGTTGTGTTAATGTACAGCTGCTGCCGGATACCGTATTGTCATACGCATTGATCGTCTACTATTTGTGATCTACTATTTGTAATCTACTTTTTAGAAACTTGTTACTCGCATTTGTCACCTTAGGGTTACCGATAAGACACGTTTTCGGCCTACATGGCTACCACTGGTGGCAGGAGCGGAGCCGTTTCAGCGCTGCACATTTGTCTTCTGTTTCAGTGGTCTCCAATCGTTTTAAACACAAGGCTAATTTTAGAATCTTAAAGCAACACATCTGCCTGTATTTTTTTACTTTATTCAAGCCCAAATAGTATACGCTATGCACAACACATTCTTGCTGTGACACCTGCACTTGCTGCACACACTGTGCGCGCTTGCACACTTGACTTTGTGACCCACTGCCACCACAATTTTAAATACAGCCACCGTACAAAATCCCGGCTGTTTCCACTCTGCATGCATATATATTTACTATAGCCATATCAACTGCTCAAGACTCTGGGGGATCGACCAATCGATCAGAATCGACTGGTTGGCGACCACTGCTCTATTCCACGACAATGCGGTGCTTGTGTACTCTTAACGTCCGTCGTGTTCCCATACCCAGTTTGGGTGCCGCCGTCGTGTCCGCTGGATATTGCTCCTTCATCAACTGTTTAATGAGAGTGAGGGTCGTGGGGACGATGGGAGGAGGGGTTGTTGTTGGGGTCGCGGGGCAAGCGTCGTGATATTTTTCCTGCCGCAGGAGGCTTATCTTGGCCTCCCGCGGTGACGGTGAGGAGTGGCGGAGGGGCCTCTGCGGGCATTGCATCGGGCAGCTTGTTGCTGGGATAGGCTCCGGCCCACCCGCGACCCTGTACAGGGTTAAGCGGGTATTGATAACAAATGAAGGAAAGCTTGTTGTTTGATTTTCTTACTATCAGTTGCAAACCTGTCCTCGCCTTGTCCAGTGGCAGCACTTGGCGCGAGAAAACTAAGCACGAGCTTTGAGCACCAAACACTTCAACAAATGGACATATGGTCCTTTTTAAAACACATTTTAAAAGTTCATAATTGTAAAGCAACAATTATTTTAACTTTAATCTGCCTGGTCCCTCGATTGTTTCACACAGCTGTGATGAATGAAGTTATGTAGCCAGTCTGCCGTTTAATGATTGTAATCACTTCACACGAAATGATTTCTGCTTTGGGCCTCCAATCAGACCTCCACTGCCTCCGGCTATAGAACTGTTGGTTTTTCACTGCTAGCTAAGATATCTCTGCTCGCTTGTTTATACCATGATGGAGAGAGCACATGGCAACACTTAATGCATATTATGTGGAAAGAGGAAATTGAAAATCTGGTTATAACTGCAAAAATTGAAGGAAAGAGAGATAGTGGACGACAGAAATTGACTTATGTCAATAATCTCTCGACATGTATGAACATATCAGCAATGGACGTTCTTTGTTCAAAGAGCAGAGATTTCTGGAAGACCATTATTACCACCGTCCTGTAATATATGGTACCTAGAGAGAGAGATACTGCAATACTGTGACCATTCCAGCCATCTCCGTTAATCTGTGCACCAAGCCCGCAGTGTTCAGCGTGTTCTCACGGGGGCAGAAGTTATGAGTCTCGTTTCATTCCGTTACCTTCTGTTCTCGTTAACCACGTGAATCAATCACTTTTGGGCGGCAGGGTGGTGTAGTGGTAACATCTGTGTCCCGCAGAACGAAGGTTCTGCCCGAGGCGGTTCGAACCCCCTCGGGCACTTTCTGTGTGAAGTTTGTGTGATTTCCCCCCCCCCCCCGTTCTGCTTGAGTTTCTTGCGGGTTTTCCATTTTTGATGTGTTTATCCATTTGACAAGCTTGCGCCAGCTGGCCGCTTGGGAGAATCCCCTCTCTGCGGTTTATTCACGCCTCCTTATCCCTGTCTTGTCGGTGACCAGGTGTGGAATTTGCGCAGCAATTTATAAATTGTAGGACTATAATTTTTTGTAAGTGAAATTTCTAAATTGTCGGTGGCTCTTCCGCAGTGATAACATTTCATTTGTTTTAATCGCGCGCTTCCTTTGGCCTTGACATCCTGTTTTCTTCGGAGCCAAAAATCCCGTTAGTACACAGGCGACGGTGTCTTCTCCGCTGTGCTTGTCTCCTGTTCAGGATTTTTTTTTGAGACTTAGTGGCACCAGACCTCCTCGTTCACTCCATGGTTATGCAATGTGCCCGGAACACACCCGGTAAAGGTTTATGGTGTAAAGATGTTTGTCAGTGTTTTGGAAATCACTAGCACAAGAAAGATAACATCAGTATGCTGATCATCACAGATATGCAAATGGGTTTTTTTACAGTTATAAATACTAGACACACACATCGTAGGTTACTTAAGCAGAGTGGAGCACAGGCCACTGATTATTCATGTCACCGGCCACTCTGCTGACGACTCGTTCATTGGCTGGGCCAATCGGGTACCGGTCAACAGTCTCATCTCTGTGCTGATGTAGATTTTCACGGCTTGATGCATGAGAATTTCTCCACAGCTGTTCTCTCGGAATCACCGTGTCGAGTGTTCCACTTTTCTCTTTTTCGTGGCATTTCGTCTCCCACGTTGGAGGCATCATTCAGAAACACCTAACGATGTCTTCAACGTGGGAAGTGAAACGTCATGAACGAGAGAGAAGAAACACTCGAGGTGATGGGCAGGGCTTGGCTACGTCATCGCAGTCGTCACGCGTTGTCACGCTGGGTTTGTTTTGTGCAGGGATTCCTGTCTTCGAGAGGTAGCCGTGTACGGGGTGGCCACCGGTCTTAAAGGGGCTCATGATATTTAGTTAATGTTTAGTTTGCAGCTGGGTGTCCATGCTGTGGTAATGTCTGCACCTCGCAGAGAGAAGGTCCGGCCTGAGGCAGATCAATTCCCACCTTGGGCACCTTTCTGTGTGGCGTTTGCGTGTTC
>JAZEWT010000027.1:5553721-5564793 GCA_036362905.1 Mordacia mordax
AGATTGCCTGAGGATACCTCCAGCGTGGGAGGGGGAGCGCTCGACATGGCTATCCCGAACGGACAGCTTTGGAAAGCTCAATTCTCATCATTCAGCTGTAAAAATTTACGTCAGGAAAATATCAACGCTATTTTTTTGAACTCTGAAATGCTTTGCTTTGTAAATGGCATTGGCAAATATGATGAATGAAACGTCACAAAATGAATACATTAAAGGAGGTGGTGAGATGTGTTTTTCCACGATTACGGTGCCAAAATGTAGGCGCATTTTTATTCGAAACTTGCAGTGGAGAATTTCTGTAATAATGGTGAATATATAATATTTGTTTATGTTTATCCCATATTGTCTTTCTGGCCTGGTTACGAATATGTGACTTTGTCCTTCAGAGGCAGGCAGGAATTTAATGTTGATGAATTGAGAAATAATGTGCATTCCTTCGTGGTATGATTCCATCCAGGTGGCTTGGCGGTCGGGCGAGCTTCTCGCAGTCGGAATGTTTAGAGTTCGCACCCCATCCAGGGCACCAACTCTCAACATTCAGCTCATCATTGTCACTCTTGGGCAATAAAGTAGATACCACTTCGCAGGGAAGTCAACCACGATTGTCCATCAAATAGACTGTCTCTCGTCACCGAAATGCGGAATGCCCACCGCTGGCTCAAAACTGTAAACGGGAGATGAGTACTGCCACGACGGTCATTGAAGCAGGGAATTACTTCAACGAGTGAAGGGATTTCATCTGAATAATTCCCAACTAGTGTACAAGCTGGATGAAAAGCATTGCGAGCTAGGCGAAGTGTGCTTACATCTGAAGTGTGCTTGTTTTCAGAATCCCACCCCATTGTAGTATGAAGACGTGTTGCTTGTATCAGAAGTGGGGCCGCCAGCCCCTTTGACAATATAGGATGACGGGCACCAGACCAAATGTGAGTTGCATGCCACGTGTTACATGACAATCTCTTATTTGTGTATGTGTGCTGTGTTGCGGTTTTGAAGGAATTGGCTGATATAAGCAACCACCATGCTTTCTTGTCCTCTGTTAAACACTATCATCTTAACACGTCCATTGTGGGTGAGTCTAAGTTGTTGGAGATAGAACCTGAGGCCACATACACGTGCGTGTTTATATTTAATTTTAGGGATTTCCGGAAGTTGTTGGGCTCTGATTTACGTTGCAATACGAATAAAGAATGTGTCTTAAGTTGTAGAGCTGCAATTCGCTTGTTGTACAATAATTGTCGTATATGCTGAACCTGCAGTCATTTATACAATATACGCTTGCACAATTTTACTCTGCTACAAAAATAAGGATCTCAAAACTACCAAGCTGCCGATTACTCCAAAAATGCGTTGTAATGAACTATATAATGATAATTATTTTATTTTGGGTAATATCGTGCAGGTATGTCATTCTTTTATCCAAAACCCTTCGTCAATCAAATCAGGTTGTCACGCCGGGACGATATTTGTCAGTTGATACCGGATGTTGACACAAGTAGAATTTTTTACGATGTTGCATGACATTTCGCTGGAGATTACAACGAATATTCGGGGTTAGCGGAGGCTCGGCTTACGCAAAGTTAGCTGATGCGAGCTTTTTGTCAAAATGTCGCTTGCTTTTCAGCATTCCGCTGGTTGTGCCGAGAAACCAGATCGATCAGCGGCGTGTTTACGCACGTAAGGCTTCTTCAGTGCCTGAAGAGGGCGGTGGGGCAGCTGCGTGTCCTCCCGAGGAGACGGAATGACGAAATCGGCTCATATGCTCTGTTGGCCGGACTCCTATTATCAGGAGACAGTGAACGATAGCGATTGGCCCATTATAATGTCACAATGTTGATTGTCGCCTCGTTCGTGATCGTGAATCGACCGGCATTGGAATATGGCGGAGTGCAGCGCGTCAAGCGTTAGGCTTTCGACCGAGCCGTTCTCACGTGCCGTTGGCTGTGAAAATGTGACAGGTATACTGCTGTCACCTTTGTGGGCACGTGCGCAAGTCTCCCAGGTAAGCAGGTGTGTGCCGGTTGCAGAGCGTACCGCTCGGCCGAGCCGAGTAAATCCTACCGTCCACCCTCGGTGCTCAAATCGCATTATGGATCAGCTGTGTGTATGACCCTTGTGTTGGTTTGGAATCCCACATTCCTGCCCGCTGACGGCGCTTGGCTTACAGTGCATGCAGGGTGGTTGGGCGACGCGCGGTTCACGATAAGTCTCCGTAATGTGCGAAGGAGCCGCTGCCTTGCGAACGAGCCGGCCTGACGGCGCCACCACCGTCGTCAATCTCCCGCTGTCTCGCTTTCAGCGGCACGGTTTACCGAAAGTGATTACAACCAAAAACCTGCCGGTAATGATAAACGCCCATCATAACAGAAGTGCGGTGCAGCTTGGAAAAGCGCGGGCTTCAAACAACACCCAAAATAGATTTAAAATATTTCGGCTTTTATGTGGGGCGGCACGGTGGCCCAGTGGGTAGCGCTGTCGCCTCACAGCAAGAAGGTCCCGGGTTCGAATCTCTCGGCTCGGGTGCCTTTCTGTGTGGAGTTTGCATGCTCTCTCCGTGTCCGCGTGGGTTTTCGCCGGGCACTCCGGTTTCCTCCCACAGTCCAAAAAGCATGCTGCTACATAGGTTAATTGGCTCGCAGGCTAAATTGCCCCGCAGTACCCGGCGATGGACTGCCGTCCCATCGTCGGTATATCCTTGCCTTGCGCCCTGTGTCTGCCGGGATAAGCTCCGGCTTCACCGTGACCCTGTATAGGACTAAGCGGTTTCAGACAATGAGATGAGAGGCTTTTATGTGTTATGGAAAAGCCATTGGCAGTTCCTGATTAATTGCATTGTGAATCGTCTCGTTTTGGGTCACAATCGAAATCCGTTGCTTACATTTGATCGAATTTATTTTGATGGTGGCTTAACACAAAATAACGAATGCTTCATTTTAGGAACTGGAAATGTTTTTTGTATAAGGTGCAAAGGATAAGTGCTTTTCACGTGTGTGTGTGTGTGCTGTTTAAAACTATTATTGATGTAACGGTGAAGACACTGCATAGAAGCAGTGGGCATATTTATTTTCGGGGGGGAGGGGAGTAAGTCCCTTTGTGAGTCTGGATCTCGGGATAAGTGTGAGTATTTATCTAAGTCTATAGGTATGCCTGAGTCTATGGGTCTCAGTGAGTGTGTAAGACTCTGTCTTACACAAACTCCCACTGCAGTCTGAATTATGTGGCTGCATGTCAAACAGTGGGGCATGTTTATTTTATAGAGGAAAAAGACAGCCTCAGGCTTCAGCAGAGGGAAAAGGAAGGGCCTTGAGCCCTGTACTTGAAGTGGGGTGAGGTTCTGTTGGTGACGGTATTCATTATTGACGGCAGCAGTGATCATGGTGGTTGCGGCAGTCATGAATGGTCGTGCAATGGTTAGCGCACGGCACTGCAAACCCTACAGCCACTCGTCATTATCAATCATGGTCAATCCACTGCCGGATGAAATGCCTCCAAGTCACTATCTTTCAGTGGTGCAATCCACCCCCATTGGAGCTGGTTCTCTCGTCTTTGCAGTGGACCGCCCTCTCGCCCGTCCTCTTGTCTTGTTGCTGCCCCTCTGTAGTTAGTCTTAACCATCGGCCATCAATCCTTCTGAATAATTATTACACCATTGCAGCCATTAGAGGCCGGTAAGTTAATCTCATCGCATCTCATTATCTGAAACTGCTTAATCCTATATAGGGTCACGGTGAGCCGGAGCCTATCCCGGAAACACAGGGCGTAAGGCAGGAATACACCCGACGACGGGACGCCAGTCCATCGCCAGGCATTGCGGGACAATTTTAGTCTGCGAGCCAATCAACCTATCCAGGAGCATGCTTTTGGACTGTGGGAGGAAACCGGAGTACCCGGCGAAAACCCACACGGACACGGGGAGAGCATGCAAACTCCGCACAGAAAGGCACCCGAGCCGAGAGATTCGAACCCGGGACCTTCTTGCTGTGAGGCGTCAGCGCTAACCACTGCGCCACCGCGCATCTTGACATAAAATACATTAGTCGATCATTACTTAAATCCACGACCACTGGGTTGCGGTTCGTGACGTCGCGGATGTCTGGAGCGGCTAGTCATGTGAATTGTCACGTTCTTAACCCCTTACCCATCACCGGTGCAAAGCAACAAAATCAAAAACTGTAAACAATCATCTGCCTGCCGTTGTGTTCCGCGTTCGGGTTCAGTAAACCTGCCGCAAACTGTGCGCGTGGGACTTTGGCAGCGTTTCATAGTCCAAAGAATACACCTCACTGTCCACTGTCCAAGTCAAATGTCACGATTGTACTTTGCTGCCAGGCGGCGTAGCGTGCCGGTGCACATCTTCTTGCTCAGCACTGGAACAGTGGTGCAAAATTCCGCCTTCTATGGCAAGGACACAAATTGAAACTGATCGATCAACCCATCGAGGAATCCACATCGCAGCTTTGTGTTGTAACGCAGAGTGCACTGCACGGAACAAAACGATTCTTCCCACTTTCGGCCGGCGGAGGTTAATCAGAGGTAACTTGGCAGGCAGACGTGGGTGGGCGGTGTAGGCGACAGTTGGAAACGAAACTGGTATCGTGGCGATAACTCTGCGCACTGCCGTCACCTGGGGCCTCCTTCCGGTTTGTGTTGAATCGCGGGTGCCACAGCACAATCGCACTTGGTGTGGATCGCAGCGCATGTGTTTTAAGCTTGGAGACTGGCGGTTTTGAAGGAATGTTTGTTGCTGCAGAACTGTCCCCGACACCAGCGTTGACCCTGACGTGGAGCGTGTGATTGTCACGTGCTTTAATGCATTCCTTTATTAAATCGCTTGGCTGGTTAATGTTTTATTACATTCCATCAGTGCCAGCACAGTCACTTAATAAACAAGGAACTTGTACCTTTGTACAGGTGATGTCGCAGCATTTGCTAACACAACAGAATAAAAAACTGGTGATTTTGAGGGGGTTTTTTCTCCCCATCTTCAGTTGATAGCCTTGCAAGATGTTGGCGTCCCTATTGTGATCACGTTGATCTACGTGGAGTGACGCTGAACGGAAACGTGACACCGGCCGTTTGGCATCTCACCACGTGATGATTCGTCAGGTTAAATTCAAACCCGACGATCAAAATACACGCATCGATTTGTATGTCTGAGAATCGACAATTAAATATTTAACCAAAGCACATATTGTGACTGGCAATTGGAGGTCTTCATCCAGTAGTGGGTTGATCACAGCCCGATGATTATGATGTAAATGAAGAAGAGGCTCTACCCCTGTTCTGGCAACAATACAGTGTAAAGAGCTTAACACCAAATGAACACCTTTTGTGGAGTGTCAAGTTTGCAAAAACCGTACACATTTGTTTCAACAAAGCAAACAAATTGCTTTGATAATGTATGCATTGTCCTTGAAACTGATTGGCCTATGCCAGACAGCATCCTTTAGAGCCTGATCTCGGTGTTAGCTAAATGTTGCCTAAAGGCAATCATATCCAGTGAACGCAATATAAATTCCTTATTTCGCGTTGAGCAGTCATCTTGATACTGGCAAAAAAGTACCCAATGATGATGATGGTGAATGGCATTTGGAAACGATGCAACTAAAGGATCGAATTCAAAAGACAAACGATCAAGTGGGACCCTGGTGTGGCAGGTATAAATTGTCTTCCTTTCCTCTACCCTCCCCGCCATTTGTCCCACATCACTTGTCCCACGTTTGTTTGAGACGCGGTGGCATTCACCGTTGAGCTCGCGAGCGACGTCAGTCATTCTGCCCTGCAGCCGGAGATCGCGGCCGTGCAGTCAGGGAGGAGCGGCGCTCGCCTTGCACGTTCCCGTTTGTGCCTTCAAAGCGCGTCACCTGACCAGAAGAGCGAGCAAACCTCTCCAAATGGAGAGAACCAAAAGCTCGGAGGATCAGCACCTCGCCCGCTATCTGCGAATGCTGAGAGCGTGCTGCGGTGCCTGTACGGACGGATAGGAGAGGGAGAGGCGGCATGCCGCTACGTGACTGCCGCAGATGGTTGTTCACGGGTGACGCGTGTTATAGAATGGACGTTAGCATTGGACGTTTATTAAGGATCAATAGATGCGTGGTGTAATACCTCTGAGCGCTGATGATTTTTATTCCTATTCGTTTTGCGTTGTGTCTGCAGTGTACGGAAACACGACAGCGCAGTCTCATAGAACTTTCTTGCCGAACGCAATGCCACTGACAACCACAGTAGTAACTGTGCCTGGCTTGAGGTTCTCTAAGGTTAACTTGGCCTGAAATTTGTACCACTTGGGTAAGAGTGATAGCATTACAAATGTGACCTTAGTTACGTGGTCCTGGCTGGCCACAGCGCCTTCGCAATAGAATCTCCAAAACACAACTTATTTGAACTTTGTGCTGGCATGTGAGGTGATGCGATGAGTAATTCACTGCACTTTGAACCAACCAGTTGACCTGAGTTGGGTTCCTGCTGATAAATGGTGCCACGATCTATTTTGGGCCTTCCCTGGGTCATCTCGTCCGTTTTTGAGACCCAGTCCACTCTGTAACAAACAGCACTGGAATGACAAAGGAGGCCGTGCTGGCCACACCGCCACTCAAGCGTAACGCTACTTCGAATAGGTACTCGCTAACCTCGCACTCCCGAATAGGCCGTACGGCTAAACGGGCCGTGTTTGTCTTCGGATGGCAGCGTTGTAAAGTTGAGGTTCGTACACGATAATTCCAGAAATCTATGATGTCTATCATTGCGGGTGTGGTGCTGGTCACCCTCCCCCCCCCCCGTGTACCGTATCGACCGACACAGGTGCTACTCGCAAACCGCACTCAACCCCAGAGTCTGTCAAGTCTATACGGGGGCCCGTTTTTTTCATAAATCGTCATTGGCCATGATCTGTCCAGTGATGGGTGAAGGCGTTCGCGAGCCGGCACTGTTTCCCGCTCCTCCGCACGCGGTGCCGCCTGTTGTAGTCGTTATTGCAATGTTTACTTTCACGCAAAAACTAAAGGAAGATTGGTGGAGGCTATCGAGACTGGTTTTCATGGGAGGCCGCAAGCAAAAAATGTACACCGCAAAGTACATCGGTGCAAAGAACAAATCAACGCCATCGTGAAACCAAAATGTAGCGAAAATTAAAAGTGTGCTGTCAATCAAAGTATAAAATGTTGTACCCTTTGTGTCCGTTTTTTTGTACGTGATGCGCGCAGGTTGCAACATTTGCGTTCATCGGAACTGCTCTGATTATCTGAGTCCCTGTCCCAAGCATAGCTCTAAGGTTTGTAATCGTCTTAACCATCATCTCCCCACGTTTTCTTTCGCACCTGATTCCAATGACCTGTCTCGAGCCGAATTGCCCACGCCATATCGGTTCTCGGCAGCTAAGTGAGTTTGAGCCAGTGTAGTGCTGCACTGTGCGACTGGCATACATAGCAGGTTTGTTACAGCTGCTGCTATTGCCGCTGCTGCGGCAGCGCTATGAGGTTGCCAACAGAGCTGTGCGCCCAGTGCTCGTTCGAAGCGGACGCCCACTCTGACCTTGGTCTCACTTTTTGAAAACATTTTCAACCAGCTCCGTTTACCTTGTGTCAACTTGTCATGCATTATATAAGCTGATAATCTGTATGAACGTACATAAGCATAGTTATGCTAGACCGCTTCACGGATATTAAGCGAGGATACATTTGCCAGTTGATGCACTTAATGTATAACAAGGTTAAAATATAATAAAATAATGACCAAATGATTTGGCTTATCGGCCAAGGAATTGCTTATCTGGTCTACTGTTTACAATATCCTAGGACATTATGCAAGTCTCATTTATAAATATCATGCAATTGATAGGCAGATGCGATGGCGGGGTGTGTGCGGTGAGGTTGGACTTGCAGGGGGGCGGTGCCACCAAGCAGTGGCCTTTTTAAACAAAACCTTGCCGAACCATTCTAATACTAAACAGCACACGCATGAGATCACGAGCTTGGTGAATATCGGTAACTTGTGTACAACACGCAACTTTTATGGCAATTAACTCTTTATACTAATCGGGTGAAAGAATGAATAGTGCAAATTAACGTGGAAAAACGAGAAGCGATATAAACGGGATGGTTCGAACACGATGGAAAATAATTGAATCCGACGTTCATTCGCTTCCTGAACAGGACAACGGGTCGCGATTCCTGAGTGAACCATCTCGGGCCTGCTCGCGACGATGGATATTGAGAGCTGTGTAAACCCTGCACCGAGGGTGTTGTTGAACCCCTGTCTCTGTTTGCAGACTAAGTTGAGCGGAGGAAGTGGAGACATCCATTCGTTTTCCTACGCCGGTGAGTGTTCTTATTGTTTTAGACTTGCGTTCCCTCCAAATCGTGTGTCGTTGGTGCTTTCCGTGTTGCGTCACGATGCGGAACGGTGTCCGTTGAGAATCTCTTGCAGGCGACGGTTTGTGTTAACCCAGCGGTTTCCAACATTTTTTCTTTATATGGACCACTAGATAGATAATCCTCGTCAAAATATCTTGCAGACCATAATGTGTGCAATCCGTTTACATTTTTATTACGTAGCCTATGGCTGACTGAGAGTTAAAGTTACATAATAATAATAATTGCATTTTTCGAACGCTTTTCATTTGAGGGTTATAAAGCGTTGCAGAGAGCTGCGGAGAGACCGGCACGTCAACAACAATGACAACGGCAAATTAGCAACAATAACTTTTTTAGGGTTTTTTTAAATACTAATGGGCGTTAAAGCACCGCAAATTTTAATAGTTTATTATCTTAAATTTGTCTCAAAAAGGTTTGCATGGACCATCTGCAATACCCTCACGGACTACTAGTGGCCTGTGGACCACAAGTTGGGAACCACTTTGTTAGACAAGGGTTTGCGAAAGCGGGTACCACTCGAGTACCACAAAGCTGAGTCTGAAATGCCTTGAAAAAAGTGATACCTGGATCACACAGTAGGGGGCAGCACTTGATCTTCCAACTGCGCAAATTGGAGAAATGTTTGTTGAATTATGGTCCAACCGTTGATTATTTCATCAGAATAATCAAACTTAATTAAAAACGCAGTATTTGTTAATACACTAATAATTTTTAATAGTAGTATCTAATTATAGTCAATATGTATTAACCTTAATCAATCAGCTGCTGGATGAAGGCCTGTGCCTCCAGTTGTACTCTGCATCATCACGTTTGTCAGGATTGCATTGTGAAAGATGCTTTCCCAGGATATTACTCCCACTGCTAAAATCAGTGTCCATAGATCTAACTTACTTTGCTAGGTTCATAGTGTTCATAACCTCGATTCACTCCAGTTTGGTTCTGGGCAATGCGATTTTTCCAGTTGAATGAAAATCACTGAGATGCGAAGCTGCACCTGTTTGTTCCAACGTGCGCCCCTTCCTGTCTGTACCTCTGTGCCTGTCACTGCTACACCAGGTCCCACACATCTACTACAGAGGCCACAGTCTATCAGTTTGTCAAGTGACGGGAGGTCCTCTCATGGCGCTGCTCTGAGCCCCTCGTTCTACGCACGCCCCTCCTCGTTCTCCGTTGCCACCTCGCCTGGAACCAACATGGCTGGCCCTGCTACCCTGCCAAAAAGTGGCTCCTACGGCAATCTCCAGAGGTGAGCGTTTGTTTTTAATGAAAGGCTTGCGGGCGACGTTGCGGTCTTGATCGTTGTCCACTGGAGGAAGAGGTGGAACGAAATCTTTTTAGCTGTGTGCGGGAAGGGGGCCGAAGTGGGCCCGGCACTAACAGGATGTGGAGATTGGTACGGAGAGAGCACAGACAAGTAAACGTAAAAACAGAGTGGTGGTTGTCATGTTGGTGATATTAACATTTATATGCAACGTGTGTTGTTATTGCGTCTATGTTTTTCATCTCCCTTATCCCCGTCTCAGCTCCGTCTTAGAAGAGATGGACTTGGAGACGGAACATGGCTATTGTCATTCGGGCGACTCATTACTGCATGCTGGCGAGGGCTACATCAAGCCGTCTGATTCACCGCCCAATGAAGGTATCACACGCCACCATTTTCACTTGGGGTGTGCACCATCAACAGTTTCTCGAATTAAATATTGGTTGTCTATGATTGCTGATCATAATGTTGCGTGGCTGAAACCCAACACTATGCAGGCAGGGTACGCGGAATCATGTTTAATTCATTGGTAGCTCATATTCTATTATTAAATGTGGCCATGTCTGCTATGAACGGAGCTCGGCTGTGTGTACGTTTGTCTGGAGGACTCTGCCTAGATAGCATCACCAGTTTTTGTGAACGATGCATCATTGGAAAGCTCATGATGTGCAGTCGTGAAAGTATTCAAAATTATGAATGTGATCGACCTTAGACTTGATAATCTGTTCGGCTTATTGGCACTTGCCCAGCTTATTCTCACTCATGGTGTTCAACGTGAGCCCCAGTTAAAAATGATAGTATTGATAGACCTAATAACAATAACTTTTATATCGCGTACAATATTTTGCCAACATAAAAGACCGTGGCACACCACAGAGCGAAACCTGTTGCTTTAACATCTCAATAAATTGATACAGTGACAGCAAATAATATCAATATGTAGGCAGTACCTAAGTTAGCAATACAGTAGTGGGTGCACTGATACCTAATACTATATGAATCAAGTAACGTCTCATAGAGCGCTGCTCTTCACCGAATGGATTACAATTGACCAGTCCATTAGGATCGACAGATCAATCCCAGACTGCTGAACAATCCGTCTTAACGTGGCTGCCGTGAGCTCTCGTATAATGAGTCGCACGTGTAATCGCGTCACCACGCAGTGTAGACGTACATTATATTAAAGGGAGAATCGATTTGGGAGTCCATTCATGGGTCAATTTTGGTATCGATCCATAATGGAAAAGATCCAGATTGATAAAAAAAAGTCTTGTCTTTAATATGGTTGGAGATCACTGCTATCAAGTCTGTGGGCCAGTGCAGGAGTGGGTACTACCTCCATCCATCCATCCATCTTCTTCCGCTTATCCGGTGCCGGGTCGCGGGGGCAGCAGTCTAAGCAGCGATGCCCAAACTTCCCTCACCCCAGACACTTC
>JAZEWT010000027.1:5569948-5582772 GCA_036362905.1 Mordacia mordax
TAATTTATTTTCCCAAGTCACTCGGAGCCACAGTATAAGGATGAAAGAGCCGCATGCGGCTCCGGAGCCGTAGGTTGCCGACCCCTGATCTAGACTCACATAGATACCCACAAGTTCACGTAGAGACCCACAGGCTCACATAGGGACCCACAGGTTCACATAGAAACTAAAGGCTCGCATTTATCCCCACAGGCTCACATAGAGACCCACAGGTTCAAATAAACCTACAGACTTTCATAAATCCCTCCAGGCTCACAGAGACGCACAGGTTCACCGAGAGACCCACCGGTTTACATAGAGACCCACAGGTTCTCATGAAGACCCACAGGTTCACATAAACAACCATGGGTTCACATAGAAACCCACACGCTCGCATTGATCCCCACAGGCTCACATAGATCCCTAGAAGGTCACATGGAGACCCACAGATTCACATAAACCTGCAGGCTCGCATAGATCTCCACAGGCTAACATAGATCCCCACAGGCTCACATAGATCCCCACAGGCTCACATAGATCCCCACAGGCTCATATAGAGACCCACAGGTTCACATAAACCTACAGGCTCGCATAGATCTCCACAGGCTCACATAGAGAACCAGAGGTTCACATAGAGACCCACATGTTCACAAAGACCCATAGACTTCAATAGAAACCCACAGGCTCACAAAAACCTACAGGCTCACTAAGACCGACAGACTCAAATAGAAAGCTACAGACTCGCATAGAAACCCACAGGCTCCCATATAAACCCACAGGCTCACATAGACCCACAGGTTCACGTAGAAACCGACAGGCTCGCATAGAAAACCACAGGCTCACATAGAGACCCACAGGCTCACATAGAGACCCACAGGCTCGCATAGAGAAGCACAGGCTCGCATAGAAACCCACAGGCTCACATAAATCCCCACAGGCTCACAAAGAGACGCAGAGGTTGACGTAGACCCACAGACTTGCATAGAAACCCACAGGCTCACATAGCTCTACAGACTCACATAGATACCCACAAGTTGACCTGGAGACCCACAGGTTCACATAGAGACCCACAGGCTCACATAGAGACCCACAGGCTCACATAGAGACCCACAGGCTCAAATAGAGACCCACAGGTTCACATAGATCTACAGACTCACATAGATACCCACAAGTTCGCCTAGAGACCCACAGGTTCACATAGCGACCCACAGGCTCGCATAGATCCCCATAGGCCCTCATAGATCCCCACATGGTCATATAGAGACCTACAGGTTCATATAGAGACCCACAGACTTGCATAGAAACCCACAGGCTCACATTGATCCACACAGGCTCATATAGACTCCCACAGGCTCATATAAAGACCCACAGGTTCACATAGAGACCCACAGGTTTACATAGAGACCCACAGGTTCTCATAGTGACACATAGGTTCACATAGAGACCCACAGGCTCACATAGATACCCACCAGTTCACATAGAAACCCACAGGCTCGCATTGATCCCCAGAGGCTCACATGGAGACCCACAGGTTCACAAACCTGCAGGCTCGCATAGATCTCCACAGGCTCACATAGAAACCCACAGGCTCACACAGAAACCCACAGGCTCACATAGAAACCCACAGGTTCACATAGAGACCCACAGGCTCACATAAAGACCCACAGGCTCACATAGAGACCCACAGGCTCACATAGAGACCCACAGACTTGCATTAACCCCCACAGGCTCACATATAGACCCACAGGCTCACATGGAGACCCACAAACTCACATAGAGACCCACAGACTTGCATAGAAACCCACAGGCTCACATAGACCCACAGACTCACATAGATCCCCAGGCTCACATAGAGCCCACAGGTTCACATAAACCTGCAGACTCGCATAGATGTCCACAGGCTCGCATAGAGACCCACAGGTTCACATAGTTACCCACAGGCTCACAGAGACCCAAACGTTCACATAGAGACCCACAGGTTCACATTAAAAGCCACAGACTCACATAGAAACCCACAGGCTCACATGGAGACCCACAGGCTCGCATAGAGACCCACAGACTTGCATAGAAACCCACAGGCTCACATAGACCCAGAGACTCACCATAGATCCCCCAGGCTCGCATAGAGACCCACAGCTTCGCATAGAGAGTCACAGGTTCGTAAATCGAGACCCACAGGTTTACATAGAGACCCACAGGTTCTCATAGAGACGCATAGATTCACATAGAAACCCACAGGCTCACATAGATCCCCAGAGGCTCACATGGAGACCCACAGGTTCACATAAACCCACAGGCTCACATAGAAACCCACAGGCTCACATAGAAAACCAGAGGCTCACATAGAAAACCAGAGGCTCACATAGAGACCCACAGGTTCACATAGAGACCCACAGGTTCACAGAGACCCAAACGATCACAGAGACCCACAGGTTCACATTAAAAGCCACAGGCTCGCATAGAAACCCACAGGCACGCATAGATCTCCACATGGTCATAGAGACCCACAGGTTCACATGGAGACCCACAGGCTCACATAGAGACCCACAGACTTGCATTAACCCCCACAGGCTCACATAGAGACCCACAAGCTTGCATAAACCCCCACAGGCTTGCATAAACCCCCACAGGCTCACATAGAGACCCACAGGCTCATATGGAGACCCACAGGCTCACATGGAGACCCACAGGCTCACATAAAGACCCACAGGCTCACGTAGAGACCCACAGGATCATATGGAGACCCACAGGCTCACATAGAAACCCACATACTTGCATAGAAACCCACGGGCTCATATAGATCCCCACAGGCTCACATGGAAACCCGCATGTTCACATGGAGACTCACAGATTCACATCGAGATCCACAGGTTCACATATAAACCCACAGGTTCACATCGAACCTGAGGCTCGCGTAGAGGTCTCCGTGACCCTCTGCGCGTTGTTGATCTGCCCCATCATCCTCTGTCTCTCCCTCCCTGCCCACCCTCATCCCTGACCCCTTTCACGGGACCTTTCCACTACCCCCCTCCTCGCCTTCGCCCGCGTCTCCGCGCAGAGCTGATGCTGACGGAGCTGCACCACGTGCGCACGCTGCACATCATGAGCGACGTGTTTGCGCGCGGCATGCGGGAGGAGGTGGCGCTGGACGACGCCGCCGTCGACCGGATGTTCCCGCGCCTCGCCGACCTCCGCGAGATGCACGAGGGCTTCCTTGCCGCGCTTTGCGAGCGCCGGCGACGCGCGCTCGAGGACACCGGTGGAGGTGGGGGGGAGGGGGTGGCTCCGCGACTCAACCACACCGCAACGATCGCTGCGTTATTTTACAATCGGGTCTTTCCGTGAATAGTGATGATGGTAATAAAAGCACTACCCCCTCCCCCCCACGCTCGCCCAGGGGGTTAGGAATCGGTTCCATTCCCGAGTTGTAGTCGTGAGTCGATCTGTTTGTTATTTGGAACACAAGACAGTCTATAATGTTATACTGTACTCTGTACAAGCAGTGACGCACTCGATGCTTTCAAGATTTTGGACATAATTTGTACTGTTGTAGGTAAGGTTTCTTTATATATATGTAATGTGGCAGTCGGGGGTGTCATTCCACATTCTTTCATTGTTCCTGATGGCTGGTCATGTCACGTGACAACACTGCAGAAGATTCCGCCAATCAGCAGTATGCTAGTGTTCAGGCTCGGAGCTGATCGCATCATCGCCGTGAAGCGCTGCTTGTGAGAATCAAACCCGGCCTCGGCGGCAAGAGGCCACCGTAAAGCCGAGCGTCGGAACACAATATTTAACGTTATACTGTATACTGCTATTAATCGTGTCTTATCGGAGTGCCTCCTGGGGCATGAGCGTTTGTAAGTCGGATGTTTACACTGTGGGGGACTGCCTCGAACGATATTATTTCTGGCAACCCCCAGGTGGTGGCGGGGGCGGTGGTGGTGGTGGTGGTGGTGGTGGTGCGCAAACCAACGGAAGTGTCGCTGGCGGCGGTGATGGGAGAAACTTTGTCATCACTCACATCGGTGATTTGCTGGTCCAACAGGTAGAGCACGCATCCATTTAGTTATCAACCGCACCCGGCACACCACATTCGGTATACCTCTCACCCTGGCCGCGACCCGCTCGTCGCCTGCTGCCATCTACCGGTGACTCCGAGGGACGCCGCGAGCGCGACGTTATAGGAGTGCTGGTGCGCGCGTGCGCTGAAGAAGCTGTCGCGTCTCAGTTCTCAGACGCGAGTGCGGAGAGGCTCGTGAACGTGTATGGGGAGTTCTGCGGGAGGCAGAAGGAAGCAGTGAGCCTCTACAAGGAGCAGCTGAACCGCAAAGCATTCCACTCCTTCATTACGGTGAGAAACCTGCGCGTGTGCGTTGACGTGCAGAGCGGCGGCGCAGCGGTTAACGTGTTGCGCCATGAATCCGGCGACCCGAGTTTGATTCCCGCTCACGCCTAACACAAGTGACGATTTTGGGAACCGGTTCCGGGCCTCCCCCTCGATCAGCTCAGCCCCAAATGAGTACCTGGTGCAGTGCGTTAAACATCACCACTAGGGAGACTAAAGCGACCGAGTGTGGTGTTGGCCACCCACTCCCTCGTGTGGCGTGCTGACCTTCATCGGCGTTTCTGGCTAACAGCACTTGCCCCTACAGTCTGTTAAGGCTATACGAGGGATCTTTGTCAGTGTGGCCAGTTTTCACGATGCAATTGTTAATTATTACAGCAGAGTGTACGCAGTGAGCTTACAAGTCCTAGATGTGGGATTCCTGCAACGCAACAAACAATCATACTGACCAAAGCAACAACGTCCACAACATTGCTTTCAACCTTAGTTGGATTACGTTAAGCTTGTAGATTCCTAACAACAACATTATTCTTTTGCTGCTGTTGCTGTGGTGATGGTTTACAGAAGCAGAGCCTCAATCCGAACACACGGAGGCTGGGCGTACAGGAGTGCATTCTCCTCGTGACACAGAGGATCACGAAATACCCCGTCCTTATCGCTGAGATCCTCAAGCACACGAAAGGTGAGGTGCTGCTCCCCCATCACCGACGTCATGCCGGCCTCGGTAACACCGTGAAGTCGACATCACTACTCAAACAACTCGCCCACTTCGTGTAAATCTCACACATCCTCTCACTCGCCCAATTACACATTTACTCGAGTCCATTCACTCCTATCCATCCATTCATCTTTCTCGCCACCGCTTACACTCTTACCCATCTATCCTTTCATCCCTCTGTCCATCCGTCCACGCGTTTGTCCTTCCGTCCCTCAATGCCTCCGACCGTCTCCCCACCCGTCTCGTGCACCAGACGACCCGGACGAGCACGCGAAGCTGTCACGAGCGCTGGCGCTGGTCAAGGACGTGGTGTCGGGCGTGGACACGCGTGTGCGCGAGCGCGAGCGGCAGTGCGAGGTGGCGACGCGCATCGACTCCCGGTCGCAGGGCCGCATGATGAACGAGCGCCCGTTCCTGCGCCGCGACCTTGCGTCGCCGGCACGGCGCCTCCTGTACGAGGGCACCATGCAGTGGAAGACTGCCGCCGGGAGGAACAAGGGTGAGCCCGTGCCGTCGCTCCGCCCATCGTCGCCACCATCATCATCATCCTCGTCATTGGCAACATCGGCGTTGGGTATCAGTGCCTGCAGCGTCATTGTCAGCGTCATCACGATTATCGCTGCCATCATCATCATTATCATCCCGAGCAGAAATATTATTGTCTGCATCAGCATTGACAGCATCATTTTTACGGCGTACATTTTACTTGCGCAATTTGACCCGAACATACATTCTGATGAATCGTCACCGCTATCACGAACCCCATCAGTACCGTTCGTCTCACTCATTATGCATCACTATCGGAAGTGTTGCAAGCCTCAGCATAATACTGACTGGAATCGTCACCATTAAAATATCTTGACACGTCTCTGTTTTTCAGAGGTCTTGGTCCTATTGATGACGGATGTCTTAATCTTTCTGCAAGAAAAGGATCAGAAATATGTCTTCGCCTCACTGGTAAGACTCGAGCGATGGTCGCCCACGCCAATCAGTCAACATCATCAATGTGAGGCACAGTGTGTCCACCGCTCGAGCAAAACCTCCGCAATCCACCTTGATTCCTCACGGTTCAGCGGTGCCACAGTCCCATCTGGTGTCTTAAACGTAAAGCAAAATCCTCTTGCGGTTGAGATCAGTGATGGAGTGGCAGCCGCCGATTGGAGCACGCCTGAGAGGAAGAAACGAGCTTGTGCGCTGGCACTAGGTGGATTGCAACGTCACACTACCTCGGGGGATGTCAGCGACTTGGGAAACATTAATCCAGCAGTGGATTGGTCATGGCTGAGCCAAACGATTACGATCGCCGATAGATGGCAGCACTGCCGTGGTTGCCGTCTGCAAACGGGGTAGCAATACTCACCCCCATGATGACCTCTGCATGAACCCCTGGCAGGGTGTCGAACCGCCTTGAGCAGAAGAAAGAAACTTCTGCTCAAGGCGGTTCGATTCCTGCCTTGGGCGCCTTTCTCTGTGGAGTTTGTGTCCTCTTCCCATTCTGTGTGGGTTTTCTCCAGGTTCTCCAGTTTCCTCCCCCAAATAAAATTTAAACAGTAGTTAATTAATTGGCCGAGAAGATCCTATCATACATGGCACATAGTGTCTGGCATATGTTTGTTGCCGGCTAGCTGCGTGGCTGTTTTAACCACCGCCTCCCTCCGGTGTCCTCGCTGCGCCTCCCCATATCTGTGTCTTGTCCATGACCAGGCGTGGAATTTGCGCGCGTTTAAAATTGTGTTATTCTTATCACCGCAACCACCAGCACACCCGGCTAACCGCTCCCTCCCCGCTCCGGCGGTGATCGTACCGCCCACAGGATCAGAAAGCAGCGGTGCTGGCACTGCACAAGCTGATCGTGCGCGAGGTGGCGCTGGAGGAGTCGGAGATGTTCCTGATCAGCGCCTCCAATCCGGAGATGTACAAGCTGAACCTGCGCTCGCTAGAGTCGCGCGACATCTGGATCCAGCGGATCCGCTCGGCCGTCGAGTGGTGGGTTTCCCCGCACCGGCGCCACCGTCACGACGGTGTCGCCTGCCTCCCTGCTCTCAACTGGTGGGTCGCGACCCATCGGTGGGCCGTGACCCACCACACCCAAGCGGGCCTCGAGGCGCAAGAGGTTAGGTCTCGTGTGGCCATGGGCCTTCTGGCCGTGAAGTCACTGGCCGTAGGCCTCTGCACCGTGCCACTGCGCTCCTGGCGGCCGCGATGGGGCAGTGGCTCCGCCATTCGCCGTGACGATTATATCGCATTATCAGTGGTTAGTGTGTAGAAATTGTAACTCGTGGCTAGGGTCGTCACCCGTCCTCGTGGTTCCCAGGGCTGCCCTGCGTTATAGAGGAGGCGTCTGTCCTGGAAAATGTTTACGTTTTGTTGGAACAAGTCAGGTTTTTTTTTGCTGATTACATAAGGTACAAGCATCTTTTAAAATTGTATTTGCCCTGATGATACATCCCAGTGTTTTGCACCTCCGAGATGGCAACCCCCCACCCCCTACTCGTGGCCACAGTGAGCATCGTGTTTGTGGGGGGAGGGGGGCGGCGACTGCAGGCAGAGAACTGAGTCGGCACTGCCAGGAACATGCGTTCGACTGTAGGCAGCAGACACCGCCCGCAACTTTAAACCGGGCTGTCAAGCGTCGCACGTTGATGGCGTCGGCCAGGTTACTAAAAGCCATCGCCTGCTCTGCGTTGGCGTATCTGCCCTGCTCCGACTAATCGGCGCAAGATTAAAGACTTCTTTAATCCCCCCCCCCGAGTCTAACTACTTGTCCTGTGCGTTGTGTCCGTGCCCCGCAGTTGCACGGAGGACACGGTTTGCGCGTCCACAGAGTTGGAGGAAACGATCCGGCTGAAAAACTTCTGCGGTGAGACAATAGCGGCGGCGACGACGTCAGCAGCAGTCGTAGCATCGCCATTAACGTCGGCATCGTGACGAAGAGAAGCGTTGTCGTTGATTAGAGGCATCATCGTCGTTAGCAGTCCGCAGCAGTAGTGGCAGGGCAGATTAATCGCCATCAGCAGGAGCAGTGGATAATTCGTGACCATTTTCTTTCTCATGTTATATGGATGTTTTGCTTTTAAGGCTGTGTCGCATTGTCAAAGTTAAACTTTAGATCTGAATAATTGGCATTGGCTCATGGACAGACCTTCTGGCATAGTTTTGGTGATGATGATGGTGGTGGTGATGAAGATGAGATCTACAAACAAAACGATAATGATGAAAGTCACGATTTTGGTTCATGATTGTTGAAGATGATTATTATAACGAGATGATCACGGTTACATAACAAGATTGCGATCGTGAAGCAACGACGGCGATTATATTGACCAAACAATAATCGTTAAGACGACAAGACGACCGTAAGGATGACGTTCCGCTGTCTCCCAGAGCGGCTGATCGAGTTGGACCAGCGGATGAGCAGCAGTGTGGAGGAGAAGCTGCGCATCTACAGCGCGATGAGCGGGGGCGAGGTGGTGTTCAGCGCACGCTCGATACTGCGCCCGGACACGACGGAGCCGCCCAAGGCCGAGCCGATTGTCCTACAGATCTCGCAGGAAGGTACCGAGTCCCACTGCTGGATGCAGTTCATTGCAACCAGCAACAACAACCACAACGTTACAAATAAATCCGCTTGTGATAACAAAGTAATTCCTGCGCGAAGAGCGGGGAGGTGAAGGCGATTCCTGTACCTGGGCTGTCGCGGCAATTTTCCGATACGTAACCTTCCTCGATGTGTTCTATAAACCGAGCTTACAACTGAAGGAATGCCATTGTCATTGTGCATCTCTGGCAGTTGTTGGATTTCAGAGTTAGAGATTCATTCACACGGGGAGAGGATGGGGAGGGGGGGAAGGAAAGGGAAAAGAAGGGAGGTGGATAATTGAAACGTTTAAAAGTCGATGTGTGAGGCTCAGTGGTTGGATCACAAAGCTTGGCACCACTGAGTTTCTGTTTGTGCACCACTGGCTACGGAGCGTCGGCAGCATCGCCAAGTCAGGTTTTTCTTGTCTATAGCTATTCTTGTCAAGTAGTGGGATATTTTCAGTTCGTCTCGCTACCGTTTCCACTCTTGTCCTCTGCTTCCTTTGCCTTCTGTAGTCGGTTTCGGGAGGTGACACCGATGGCACGATTGGGGATACAATCGGGGAAACGACGACGATTGTTTTCGTTTAAAGTGAACGTTTCGTTGCCGTGCACGCGCAGTGCGGGCGCTGGAGGAGTTGGTGAGCGCGCCGCTCTGGACCCCGGTGCGGCACGGCAGTGTGGTGAGCTGCCCCGCCACTAGCCCCTCCGGCTCGCCACCCTCGCTGCCCCGACGCTCCGGAACGTTCTCCACCTTCGACTGCCACGATGAGGGTGAGTAACCGG
The DNA here is from genome assembly GCA_036362905.1 of Mordacia mordax. NCBI lineage: Eukaryota > Metazoa > Chordata > Hyperoartia > Petromyzontiformes > Petromyzontidae > Mordacia > Mordacia mordax. Next base: position 5,579,359 of record JAZEWT010000027.1, read on the forward strand.
AACCTGGCCTTAACCGGCGACAGAAACACCCACAAACCGGCAACGTTATTTTTTATTTTTACTTCTATCATGTTTTAGTACAGCAACAACAAAGGATTTAATGTACTGATGTAAATTTTCACGGCTCGATACATGATGATTGCTTCCAAAAGCTTTTCTTTCGGGATAGCTGCGTCGATCGCTCCTCCTCTCTCATTTTCCACGTTTCGCCTGAGGATGCCCCCAACGTGGGAGGCGAAACGTCACGAAGGATAGAGGCGGAGCAATCGACGCTGCTATCCTGAAGGAGCAACTCTGGATAGCAATTCTCAAAACTGATTTTGATTAAACGAGGTCACTGTGTGTTTCCTTGGCCAGTGCCCGGACTAGCGAGCACTCACCGCCTCTCGCTGACGGAGACTCAAATCTATGAGCCGCCCCCCGAGTTCAAGGACTCGGTGAAGCCCGGCGTGCGTCGTAATGGCACTGAGGCTTGCTCATCGGCCGAGCCGGATGCCGTCGATATCGCCGGCGCTGATCCCGAGCCCTGCTTTTCTTTGGACCAGCAAGCGGTGAGCATCGGCATCAAAATCACCGTAAAGCCAAGGTCAAGAGGTCGTTGAGAAACCCATTGCTGTTGATGCCCTGGCATTGCTTACTTTCATCTGCTGGATCCCACGTTGTTAATAATAATCGCATTTCTAGAGCGCTTTTCACCCAAGGGTCACAAAGCGCTGCACAGAGCTGCGGAGAGAATGGCACGTCAACAACAATATGAGAATGGATGATCAGCAACAGTAACGTTTTTTGGGGTTTTTTTGTAACGTGAGACATGCATTCATTCCATTTTTACCCCTGGGTGCCGGTGGTCTGCCCGTCACCGTGACCTGTACTCTGCACACATGCCGCACCTATCACGACCTTGCAAGTTCCTTATGTTATTCTGCAACGGAGATCCTAGCCTGCTCTACACACACCTGTTGGCAGATTGAACAGGACACTGATGGTGATTTGGCTGGAAACTTTAGAGCTAACAATCCCTGCTGCACCTAACAGTGCTCCGTGCACTCAGAAACCTGGGTTCGATTCCCAGCCATGGTTACAACAGCTGTGAGGTATATCTGAGCTGTTTGTGGGCCCCCTCCGTTCGCCAACTCACTCTGAGCTGCGCGGGGAAGTATGGTCAAACAAAACAACCTTCGCAACCTGACGTGGCTTGGGGGTGGAGGGGCTTCATCCAGCAGTGGATTAATAAATGGCTGATTGTGAACGTGTGTGTTTTCTGCTACAGCTCCTGCACCACATCACCAAGCTGAAAGGCCTGATGGACATCCTGAAGGTGAGCAGGAAGCTCACCGAGCCTGGTCGGCGCGCGCGTCGGCCTCACGAGCGGCCGGCGCGCGCGTCGGACACTGGGAGGCAGGGTGTCTCTTTAGTGGTAACGTCTACCCCTCACAGAAATAGTCTCCCCCTATTTTGCATGGGTTTCCTCAGGTTTCTTCAGTCTCCTTTTATAACTAAAAAACGCATTCATTGGCTAACAACATCATCGTATGTAGGACTCAGTGTCTGGTGAGTTGGCACTGGTTAACCATGTGGCCCGACTCCCCCCCCACCCCCCCTCATGCTCATGCCTTTGAGTCATTCTGTTTTTGAACTAATTCCTTCGAAATTGAGAGAATATGTGCGCATTTGAAATTGTATTCATTATTATTATATGGATGGTCCTATTATATCTGGGCTTTCCCCAATTTTTTATATTCTGAGAAAATCATTGCTTTTCTTAAACAAATTATTAGTTCCAGTACACACGTTTTATGTATTGCAAATGTTTTATTTATTTTAAATTAAACGTTTCTTTAATATAAACATTCATTTTCTCAGAATAGTAACTGTTGGAGTTGGCGTATAAGACCATATAGAAAGCAGTAACTGGCCAATGTTGGCGCTGGTTAACCACATGGTTGCCTTTCCCCTCCCCACCCATCTACGGTTTTGCTGCTGTGCCTCCGAGTCGTTCCGTCTCGTCGACGTGGACCGATCGCGCATGGCGCCGCGTTGTTAATTCTAATGACACTGTGAATCGCTCTCCGTAGCCGTTTTTCCAAGGCGGCCGTGTTGAGTGTTCCTCGCCCCTCTCCTTCAACGCTTAGCGCCTCACGTCAGTGGCACACTGACCATCGTGCGTTCGTCGAGCCATTGAAGGCCTTCATCCGCCACCAATATTCTGGTTGTTTGGCCCCAAGGTGGTGGTGAGCCGCCAGGACTCGGCGCATGAGCTGCAGCGCTTCTTCGAGCGCGAGTGTAGCCGCGCGCCACGGCCCGGAAGCCTCTTCCTGGAGCACGAGAAGCAGCGCAACATGGAGAAGCAGCGTGTGGAGCTGGCAAGTGTGGACCGCCGCAAAGCGGAGCTGCAGCGCGAGCAGCAGCAGTGGGAGCGCAAGCAGGCAAGCCGGCAGCGCGGTGTTCTGACGTCACGGTTGTGTCATCTGTTGCTGAACGCAGCGTGATGATTTTTATTTGAAGGAGGGTCGGGATTGTTTGTCCACGTGTGTCCCTCCGTCCAGCCGCAATTGTGTTTCCCCGTGTCGTGTGTTTCCCGCCGTCGATGCCATTTTGTGCCCTGACGGTTGTCATTGTTGTCACCATCGCCACTCTCACCGACAGCAACCGCTGTGTACCTGCCAAGTGGCGGTCACCTCACTACAGTGTGTGTGCCAGTCCTTCTGCACTGTGCGGCTATCACACGATGTGTCGAAGGCTTGCCGGCAGGAGGTCACAGCACAGACCCAGGTGCCATGGGTTACCTGACTTGGATGCTTGCTACGTGCAGCGCCTACGCTCCCTACTCTACCGACTCACTCCCACCACCGCCTATCCACTGCACTGCACCGTTTACTAAAAACCCCACTTTCTGCCCCTTCTCCCCTCTCCCTCTCCACTCCCCCCCCCCCTCCATCACAGGAGCTGCAGCGGCGGGAGCTGGAAGAGCGGCAGCGATCGCTGCGGCACCAGGAGGAAGACAGTCGCCGAGCGCGGGAGGAGGACGAGCGCAACCGCCAAGAGCTGCAGCGACAGCGTGAGGACTACCAGCGCGACCTGGAGCACCTGCGCGACAGCCAGCGCGCTGCGGAGCGCGAGCGAGTGCGCCTGGAAACGCTGCAGCAACGCCAGCTGCTGCGCCGGCAGGGCCCCGGGGAGACGCACGAAGCCGCCAAGGTTTGTTGGACCAACCGCGTCGGTTGGCGCGGTTATCGAAGCGCATGGATGGCCGGTCCCTGCACTCCCCTCCCGCCCAGGGTTACAGGCGGGTTTCCGTTCTCGACTTCCGCTCGCAGTTCCATTGCTTCTCGAGTCGGAACAGCGTGCAGTACTTTATATCCTGTAGCTATGTACAGGATCTCATCTCATCTCATTATCTGAAACCGCTTAATC
>JAZEWT010000027.1:5642434-5659172 GCA_036362905.1 Mordacia mordax
CGGCGGTGATTGGTGCTAAGAGAGGCGCCGCAAGGTGAGATGGGGGGGACGGCGGTGATTGGCTGGGATTAGAATTTAAGCAAGCGCGGAGCAAGGAGAGGGGAGTTGCTCTTTGGAGACGGAGTGAGGGAGACATCAGGGAGAGTGGAGTCGTCAGGATATAGTCTGCAGCTCGTATTCGTCATGTCCCGGGCCCGTGTCGTCGCTGTGTTCAAAGAGACATCAAAAGTCAAGAAGTCTCTGCTCGCTGGCTGAAAGGTCGTGGAGTGAATGCTGATCCTCGCCGTGGTGTTATCACCGAGCCGGCACGAGTCCGCGGTCGAAGTCGTGGTGCCACACATATATGCCACGCTAACGACAAACTGTCAGAATTGCCATTATGAAGCTTCTGAATGTGTATGAAGGCGAATGGGTGGGTGGGTTCGGTTGTTGTACATACTCAACCAATTAATTCCGTTAGCAAACAATAATCATATTAATGTAGTAAGAAGGTCCCGGGTTCAAATATCGGCTCGGGTGCCATTCTCTGTGGAGTTTGCATGTTCTCCCCGTGTCCGCGTGGGTTTTCGCCGGGCACTCCAGTTTCCTCCCACAGGCCAAACAACATGCTGCTGCATTGGTTATTTCTCATCTCTCTCATCTCATTATCTGAAACCTCTTAATCCTATATAGGGTCACGGTGAGCCTATCCCGGAAACACAGGGCGTAAGGCAGGAATACACCCGACGACGGGACGCCAGTCCATCGCCGGGCATTGCGGGACAATTAACTTCAAAATGTTAACAGTTGCCGACCGTGATGTGAACAAATAGCTAGGTGACCAAGCAGGTCAGAGGTCAGAACGCTGAGCTGACACCGCTGTGAGTCTTGGATCCAGTCGAGGTGTTACCCGCCTGTGGCTAAACCGCGTTCCCAAGTGTGGTTTGTCAGTGGTCTCAAGTCGATAACCGTGAGTAGTGAGAATTGCCACTTACAACGACGTGAACAGGTCCGTCCACTCTTGACGGGGGAGGAAAAGCAGCTCAGAGGCACGGGAAGGGGGGGGGGCAATATCACGGTAAGCCTGCGCCATCATTTTCTCGGCAATGTGTGGTAAAATGTTATCGGTGTAATAGTGAGTAGTCATGGGAGAAAACTGGAGTACCCGGAGAAAACCCACGCGAACACAGAGAGAACACGCAAACTCCACACAGAAAAGCACCTAAGCTGGGAACCGAACTCGAGTCCTTCTTACTCGGGGAGGCAAGAGCACTACCCACTCTGGTGGTTGGTTCCTCGCACCAAAGTAACTGTCCGGCCATGCATTTCCATCCCTAACTGACAAACCCTTCTCTCTTCCATATAAACAAGATCCTTGTCCTTCGATGCCATCACGAGCTCACGAGAAATTCTGTCAGCTCACGGTCCCATTTATTGCCGCGCTAGATCATTTGCCAGCTCATTTATTTCATTCAGTAAATGACAGATCCATGCACGATTTCACTAAACTATTGACCTGCCCACCCATCGGTTATCCTATCCATCAGGTCCATAATCAGATAATCAGACGGTTACCTTGCGCAGTGGCTTATTCGACCACTTGCTGGACCTGTCACCTCCCCACTTGCTGATTTGATGGCTCACTAACGGACCCACTACTAGGCCACCGGTTGGCTCACTAATTCAACATTCGGTGATTGCCCCATTGAACAGCGCGACGACCCGACCACCCATTTTACGGAATCAGTCGCCACCCACGCTGGCCGCCTCTGGCTCCCGTCTTCACTTGCGCGGGGAGCTCTGCAGTGGTGCAGCTTCTTCTCGCACTCGACGAGGAAGTTCACGCCGTCAACCACGAGCTGCACCAGCTCCACCTGCACGGGGCGAGGCGCAATCGTTAATAATAATTGCACTTATAGAGTGCTTTTCACCCGAGGGTCAGAAAGCACTGCACAGAGCGGCGGAGAGACCGCACGTCAACAACACGACATTAGAACAGAGAATCAGCAACAATTTTAAAAAATGTGTTTTTTTTTAATATACACATCGTTGCAGAACAACATGTAAAATATGATTTGACTTTCAACTAGAATTTTAAAATGCAACATTATCAGTGTTACTAATGCATATATTGTGAAATGGTTTAATGTAACATTTATCTATAATAATAATCGCATTTCGAGCGTGCTTATTATCCGAGGGTCACAAAGTGCTGCATAGAGCGGCAGAGAGAACGGCCACATCAGCAACGAGATAAGAATGGCAATTCAGCAAAAACTTATTCGATTTTTTTTTTACAAATGTGAACTGTGGAAGGCGGCGCGGTGGCGCAGTGGTTAGCGCTGACGCCTCACAGCAAGAAGGTCCCGGGTTCGAGTCTCTCGGCTCGGGTGCCTTTCTGTGTGGAGTTTGCATGCTCTCCCCGTGTCCGCGTGGGTTTTCGCCGGGTACTCCGGTTTCCTCCCACAGTCCAAAAGCATGCTCCTGGATAGGTTGATTGGCTCGCAGACTAAAATTGTCCCGCAATGCCCGGCGATGGACCGGCGTCCCGTCGTCGGGTGTATTCCTGCCTTACGCCCTATGTTTCCGGGATAGGCTCCGGCTTCACCGTGACCCTATATAGGATTAAGCGGTTTCAGATAATGAGATGAGATAATGAGTGAACTGTGGAAAGAACAGCATGTGAGCAAAATTAGGATAGTCCAACTGAAACTCAAAGAGTAGCAATAACTTCGAGGATAAACAAATCTGCGATTAAAATAATAATTCTGCAACAACATAAAAGGAAGGAATAATTGTTCTCGAGCAGGTGCAGGTCGGAGATGAACTATCATCCCGACACGACAACAGTGAGCTGCATCAACAGTCCTAGCAAGAGGACTTGAAAGCCTTACGGGGCTTAGTTTCTAACAGTAAGTTTCTTACAAACGAGCCGATATCGCTGTATTGCAGGTGCAGACTCTTCTGTTGAGTCACGACAAATGATGGCATTGAAGGATCGTTTTCTGCGCGTCTTGAGGGCGGCGTGGCTGCTCTCAACCCTATGTCTGGACCGCTTCCCCCCCGGCTCCAAACGAGAGACTCTAGCAGTCTAGCGACATCTGTCGAGCCATATGCTCGTGGCTTTTTATGTTGGAGACCACCTCCGGAGGTGACGTTCAAACTGCGACGAGGCCCCGCCACGAAAAGTTCCCCGCTGCAAAGTTCCCCGGCGAACCGGTTTGTGAGTTCCCTCGTAACACCAATAATAACCGATTAGCACACACGTTATACAGAGTGCGTTATACACGTGTAATGCAACTCATGCGATCTCTCATTATCGTTTCCCTTATAAGATCGTGTTGATGTGTATACTGTATGGTATACTGTACGTGCGGAAGGGGTTATTCGCGAATCGGTGATTATAATCGGTACTGTTGTGTGCTATGAACCATTAACCGTAGTGTTAGTATCCCAGCGGTAAACTAGCCTGTGTATTAATGATAAACGGTGACGGTAATATTGACAATTCGTTTGTCAATCTAGATGACGGCCTCTCCCGTGCCGTAACGATAATTCTTGGCCCGTGTAGTGCATGGGTTACAGACTTTATAGTCACACGAGTCATGTTGTAATATAGACTAAATAAACCGCTTATGCAGTGTGTGTCGTTTTATTATAGTAAAGGATCGCGCACACGTGCGCGTACAGTATGTACTACAGTAGGGGAGCGGTGGCGCTCCGCTTAGCGCTCTGCGTTGTCAAATCGGGAACAAGTTTCCCTTCACGACTAACAATCGGTGGCCCGGACCTTCCTCTTCACTTAGCAGCGTGGTGAAGTATGGTCAAACAATGTCCGCCCCGTAGTCGATCCGACGTGAGGAGGCCTTCGTTAAGCATGAGTGATTTGACATTGCGCTGTACATTAATGTAATAATTGTACAATGTACTTTGCATGTGTACGCGTTGACGATATAATGCCGGTGTAATTAATCATTGTGTCTGGTTACACCTGCTGCATGCTTACATTGTGCTGGTTTAATGTTTCCATTGCTATGAGGTGTGTGTGTGTGTGTATATATATACTACTGGGTTTACGGAGTTTGTGGTAATTACTCTCTCAGCAACTGTTATTTCGGGATGGCCGTGTCGAGTGTTCCTTCCCTCTCAGGAAATTTCCATGCGAGCCGTGAAATTTTACATCAGAGTCGTATGTTTTTTGGTTTGAAAAGCATTTTCACTCCTTCCTATATGTCGTTGCTTTACAAAATCTGCCTTCAGTATCGGCTGTGATCACAATGCGTCCTCTACTGTCAACGCTTTACGATGCCTTCCTGTTCTAATGAGATCTCATCACGCGCAGTACTCGACAGCAGAGGTTTTCAAAGTTCTGGGTCACCGGACGTCAAGCGTCGTCTTTCTGGTTCAAATTTAAACGTATTATGATGTGATGTAATGAAAGCTCTGGCTCAAAAGCCTTTGTTGAGTCGCATCCATGAACAGTATTTTCACCTGGGTCGCAAGCATAGAAAAATGCTTGAAAACCACTGCTCAACAGTGTGATCCAGATTTCTTGTGACCCATAATTGTTGTTGCTTTCGCTCATAAATTTCTGTTTTAATAGCTTAGTTATTTCAGATGGTTAAAACGAGTTGATACACCATTGAATAACGGCTTGCATTGAGTATATGGGCTCATGAAAGACCACAAACATGAAAAACCATTAAATGGGGAACACAGAACATCTAATACTAATAGCAATTTATATTTTAAACGTCTTTTCAAAGGACTCAAGGCGCTGTACAGGCATTAGAACAATGAATGCTTTGAAGATATAATACAAAAAATAATTAGTAATCACATCAAATAAAAGTAAAATGAGACAGAGAAGTGCAACCGGTAAAACAAGTGAAGGAATTAAGAAAACGTGACTTGAGTCTTCAGGAGCGACTTAAAAGCATGAACCGACTGAGTGTGTCAAATATGCGGAGGAATAAGAGCCTCACACATAGCGGAGAAGGCCCTTGCACCGAATGGTTTGAGCATTGTACGTGGTACCGTACAGGAGCAGCTCTGAGGAGAAGCTCAGCCCCCAGCCTGATTGACGTGGTCACAACATACTCGTAAGTACGAGGCAGGCCGTAACGCGAGGTCTTGAAAACAAGAACGAGAATTTTAAAAGCGATGCGCTGCTTAATAGGCGGCCAGTGAAGTGACCTGAGCACTGAAGGTATGTGACAACTTCGCTAGCATGCGAGCCGCAGTGTTTTGCACCCGTGACCTGGATATAGATCTGATTTGGGTGTGCAAAAGTAACCTCTTGCTGTTGTCAGTACGTGAGGTAATACATGCAGGTGTCAAAATCTCAGCGTTAGGTCCCACTCAAGGCTGAATGAAGACGGTTTATGTTACATAGTTGAAAAAATACTGTGCTGGAGAGGCGTTTGGTATAATAATAATTGCACTTCAAGAGTGCTTTTCACCCGGGGATCACAAAGCGCTGCACAGAGCTGCAGAGAGCATAGCGTGTCAGAACAACTATATATGAACGGCAAGTGACTCAACTGTGCATTGAGTGGGACCCCCAGACTCGTGATCACGTTGGATGGCTAGAGGGCCACACTAGTGATGGTCAGGCATGGGAGGTTAATTTTCCCAGCTTATTGGTAGTCCCAGCCAACAAGACATCCGTTTTTATGTGGGTTTAACGTAAGGTGATTAAACCGGAGCCAGTTAGTGAGATAATTTAAGCATTCATTGAGGGCGATGGTGTTGCAGTTTTGGTACGGCTTTGAGTAGCAGTACAGCTGCGTGTATGTAAATGGAACTCAAGTCCGTGCAGACGTGTTATAGTACCAACGGGTGAAACATGCAAGTTGAAAAGGTACGGACCCAGTACCAATCCTTAAAGGACACCAGCGTGCAAGGAGGCTCTGGTACGGTACCAGAGCCTCCTTGCACGCTGCTCCAAGACTCTGGAATGCCTTTCCACTGGAGGTTCATTCAGCTGAGTCCTTAGGCATCTTCAAATCTCGTCTCAAGACTCACTTGTTCCGTAAGACATTTAAGTCCTCCGGCTATGACTATTGATGTGGCTCAGTGTTGTCGTGCTAGTATGATGGCTCTCTTCCACCCTGCACCTGCTCGGGAACATTTAGTCCTTCGTCCGGCTAGGACTGTTGATGCGGCTTAGTGGGGCCGTGCCGGGATGTTGGCGCTCTTCCAACTTTTGCCTGCTCGGGAACATTTATTCCTTTATTATTGTTGCAGAATCGCTTTATTTTTTATCGCTTCTTTTACGTCCTAAAATGTGTTACTACCATTTGACTTTCAGTTGAACTGTCCTGATGTTGTTGACCTGCCATTCTTTCCACAGCTCGGATTTGTAAAAAAAAAAAAATTTTATAATAAACGTTTTTGCTGATTTGCCGTTCTTGTCTCATTGTTGAAGTGCTTTTCTCTCCGCAGCTCTGTGCAGCGCTTTGTGACCCTCGGGTGAAGGGCACTATAGAAATGCAATTATTATTAATAATTATTTTGGCTCGAAATCTTATTTGTATTGCTTCCCACTCATGCCGTGTCGTGCTGTCCCATTATGAATTAAGTTAGTTTTATTTCACGTGAAGGATCCATCTGGTCACGTGAAGATGCCTGTAGGACGCAAGTACTTGGACCTCATTGCTGCGGTGACAGAGAACATGGGCATCGGGTTGAAGGGCGATCTGCCCTGGAGTCCCCAATATCTCAAGTGAGTGTGTCGCATCTGACCACCAGATGATGCATTTGATGCAGTTTGTTTGTCCATATGATACATTTGTTAATCTTGGGTTGTTTTCGACCACGCTACAAGTGAACGAAACCAGCAGTGGGTGCGAAAGAGAGACACACATATTTCATTATTTCTGAATTAAAAATGGAAGGGAACTCAAAGAAAAAGGAGAGCTACAGTGTGTCCGAACAACACGCGATGTGGCTCGAGAGTACACATCGGCGATCTATACCTTCCGCATCACCACGAACACTGATCATTATTTGCAGAAATTCTCACAATTTGTTTAGTATAATCTTGAGAATTGCTGTAAAAAGCTGCTTTTTCCAGATAACCGTAGCGAGCGTTCCTGTTTTCTCCTTCCTGACACTCCATCTAACCACCTTCCAGATATCGTCATGCTTTTCAAAGCCTGAAAGTATTATTTATGGATCTTGGTCACATGCTAATGAATAATGGTGGGTGAAGCATTTAATCAGTGTGCACTACCTGCTATGACATGTTTACAAGTTTATAAACATTTACATTCTTTTGGCGGTAGGGTGAGCTTTAACGGAATGTTGGTGCAAGTGCTGTTCGGGAAGGGCACCTATTTTCTGTGTGGGTTTCCTCTGGGTTCTCCGATTTACTTCCAGAATCATATTTATAAAAAAAAAACATTGATTAATTGGCTGATAACATCATAATAAATCTTAAGCAGTGTTAGAAATGTTGGCGCCGGCTGACTGCATAGCTGCCTCCTGCCGTATATGATTATTCTGATTGTGACATATCCGTTCTCTCCATAGCTTGATGCAGCGCGTTGTGACCCTCAGGTGAAAGGCGCTTTAAAAATAGAAGAATCTCTGCGGTTTCCTCGTGCCTCTGTCTGTATCCATGACCTTACGTAAATTTGCACGCGTGTTAGGAATTGCATTACTATTATTAAAATAAATAAATTTAATTGTTGTTATCTGAAAAGTGCACGAATAAGCTTGGAATGATGCATGGTCGGAGTACAATTGAGCAGAAAACCTTGTGACGACAACGAGACGATGCCCAATGATCAATAATGATTGATATGGTGGCAGCTATCCAGCTTGAAGATGGAGCCGATGCATTGGCTTGTGTGCGTGCACTAGGTGGCTCATTGTATTGCAGGATCGTCAAGAATGGTGTTGGCTTCGAGGAGCCTTCAGCCAGCAGTGGCTAGACCAGGACATAACGATGGAAACAGCAAGGCAATTGTGCCCATGTTACAGCTGTTGTGATATTGCGATTCTTGGTCATGTGCTGATGACTAATGCTGCTCATGATGGGCTAGGAGGTCAGGTGATGTGGTATTGTTATGCAATTATTAATCAGCGTGGTGCAGTTACATTCGTTTTTTTTGTGATAGCTTGTGACCTGGAGCTCGTGTAAGTGTGTTTCAGTCTCCTGTGTGTATTGTAGGCGTTTGAGCTGCAAATTATATCACGTTATTTTTTGTCAATATATGTATGGCGTTAATGAATTTTTAAAGCTTTGGGTAATGCATTACACACAGCGTTGTTTAAATACCACACAAGTGAAAACGGTAAAAGCTTGTCAAAAATCTCTACGTGGCGAGGGATATCTAAAATGGTTCTGTACCTCAGCGTGAAGTATGGTCAAACAACCCCAATCACTGACACTGCGTGGGCAGGCCTACATGTAGTAGAGCCGTAATCTACAGTAGCAGTAAACCAATATTCTATAGAGCATATCTTTTTTAATAATTTATTCAGCCGAGAGTTGAGTACTATAGTGAGAAGGCATGTATCAGCTAAGCTTTAGCAGTCAAGTGTTGTCTGGATAGTGCCCAGAAGGGTACAGTATGTATTGGTCTTAAATCTATCAATATGGCTATCGTTATGATGTAGACTTATCATCTATGTTCAGCGCTTTGTGACCCTCGGGTGAAAAGCGCTCTAGAAGTGCAATTATTATTATCAAGTGAAAACATTTCAAAATCCACACTGAAGCTGCACATGGCTTAGCACAGGGCCCATGGTGATGTCACCGCCACTTGGTGGCGAATGGCAGTTGTGAAACCACTAACAGGGTTTTTTTATGTTAATCATGGACGACTGAGACCATTAACTCCCTACATCCAATAACCCAGTTGAACCACGGGCAGTTGAGACCTGGAATTGAACCCAGGTTATGAGCGTTTCTGACCTTTGTGTTAAGCTGCATAACTTGTTCACTCAGCCTGAAATGTGTACCAGAGTGGGTGAATTTTATAACAGGAGAAACAATGCTGCCCAGTGTGAGTCGTCTTCCTCCACCCTATTGAGCATAATTCTGGACTTAATAGATGCTCGCTAAAAGCGCATTTCTCGATAGTCTATTATATGCTCATCTCATCTGTCAGAAACTGCTTAGTCCTGTACAGGGTCGTAGTGAGCCGGAGCCGGAACCTATCCCGGCAGAAACAGGGCGCAAGGCAAGGCTATACCCACGATGGGCCGCGAGTCCATCCCGACACTGCGGGCGATTTAGTCTGCAAGCCAATTAACCTATGCAGCAGCATGTTTTTTGGACTGTGGGAGGAAAACGGAGTGCCCGGCGAAAACCCACGTGGACACGGGGAGAGAACTCGCAAACTCCACACAGAAAGGCACCCGAGCCGAGATTCGAACCCGGGACCTCTTGCTGAGGCGACAGCGCTACCCACTGGGCCACCGTGCCGCCCCTATTATATGCTCTGCAGGAAAATTCTTTTCGACCTAGGAGAGGCCCAACAATAGGTTCTGATATCATATATGACTTGTGTCATCCATTGCCAGGTAATCGACTTTGTCGTGTATTGTGTAGATCACTGTAAAAGTGCCCCGATGTGTACACAGATGCGAACGATGATTGCTTTCCAAAACTGTTCTTTCGAGATAGCCATTTCGAACGCTCCCCCTCTTTCACGACATTTTGCCTCCCGGCGTGCTAAGACGCTGTAAAGCGTGTGTGCTACACTAGGTGCAGTTTGAGACCACATGAAGTCTCTCATCTCATCTCATTATCTGAAACCGCTTAATCCTATATAGGGTCACGATGAGCCGGAGCCTATCCCGGAAACACAGGGCGTAAGGCAGGAATACACCCGACGACGGGACGCCAGTCCATCGCCGGACCACATAAAGTGTTAAAGGCTTATTGATAGGAAGCCACAGGTATTATAGGTTAACCAGGTATTATGGGTTACCAGGTTGAGATTATTTGCTGTTATACATATAAAGCCATGGATACTTTTGCCAGTGTACATATGTAAACTGAGAAAAGGTTTTTGACCATTTTTGGCAATTATACAGGTGTATAGATCATAAAACACGTCAAACTGTTGGCCAATCAGTTTGAAAGACAATGCATATATTATCAAAGCTTTTTGTTTGCATATTTTGCCACTTATGCGTGACTTTTGCAAGCTAGACACTTTTTGAAAGGTGTCTATTTTGGTGTTTTAAGATCTTAACACCTGTATAGTTGGTAGATGGTAAAAACCTTTTCTCTTTTTAACATACGTATAGCCATCAACAGCAGCTGGCATCCTAATGCTTACTCATTCGCTGCTTGCACTGTATATATGGAGAACTAAAGAGGACAGTGGTGGGGCCACTTTGTCTAAATATAACACTTTGAATCTCTAAGCCTGCCAATAGTTGATCTGTTGTCCATAAAATGTATGTGACTAACTAGGCGTGATGCAATCATCACCTGTTTATATTTATCCTTACGTTCACGGTACATGCTTGGAATGGTGTGTTTAGAAAGAGATTATTTTTTAATTTTATGCAACTGACACGACAATCATATCCGAGGTAATGGAAGGACAATACCAGGAAACTGTTTAGTAGAGACCACATGCAAGAATAAAAGCATACATTTTCGAATTTGCAAACCAAATCGGGACAATTCATTTCTTTGATAGGAATAGGTGACGTGTCACTGATTTTTTAATAACATGGTGCAATTACCATTCATTTTCGTTATTGCAGCCAATTGATGCGAAGTCAAATAAGTTTCCTCAATGCAGCAGTTGATATTGAGCTATTTTGTGCAATGCCGGTATATAATAATTGCTTTCCAAAGCTATTCTTTCGAGATAGCTCGGTCAAGCGCTCCCCCCGTCACCTTCACGACTTTTCATCTGCCACATTGCAAGACATCCTCAGGCATGCTGAGGATGCCTCCAGCGTGCTTGGGAAAGTAATCAACGTGCATAAAGCTGTGAAAACCTTTTTCAGAACATAGTGTACATTAATATATCTCGCGGTGCAAAACAACGTGTGGAAAGATATTTATTTCTAAGAGAGTAAAATGCCGGTGAAAAATGGTGGTTTAATTTCGTAGAGCTATTCACAAGTCATAAAAATATAGTGGTCGGCGCGGTGGTCCAATGGGTAGCGCTGTCGCCTCACAGCAAGAAAGTCCCGGGTTCAAATCTCGGCTCGGGTGCCTTTCTGTGTGGAGTTTTCATGTTCTCCCCATGTCCGCGTGGGTTTTCGCCGGACACTCCGGTTTTCTCCCACAGTCCACAAAACATGCTGCTGTATATGTAAATTGGCTTGCAGACTAACTTGCCCGCAGTGCCTGGTGATGGACTAGCGTCCCATCGTGGGTATATCCCTGCTTTGCACCCTGTGTCTGCCAGGATAGGCTCTAGCTCACCGCGACCCTGTACAGGACTAAGCGGTTTCTGACGATGAGATGAGATTAAAATATAGGGTATTGGAAAGATATGTTGTCAGTCAGATGATGCATCAAAGCTTGTTGCACTTTCATGACACATGATGTGTTTAACTATTCTGTGATTGTTAGGTACAGTGGTGTAGTTCCACCGATCTGCTTCCGTTCAAATCACAAAAGCTCCATAGAGCAATGCAGCGCCAGCTTACTCATGGAATAAATAAAAAGCAACTTTCTGAGCTCTCTCATGGTTAAATAATGAACAAAGCCTTTTAACATATTTTGCTGTTTTGTCCTTTCCTATAGAATTGTTAAAGAGTTGATGTGTCGAAAACAAAACGTGAGTACATTAGGACCTGGTGCATTGCATAACAAATTGTCTTGAAGTATACCTCATCATACTCACTCGCTTTATGATTTCTATGTTTTTCAGGGTTGACTTTGAATATTTTCAGACAATGACTACTGCTGCAGCTGAAGGTATTTAAAACAATATAAACTGACAACGCATCACTGAGATCCTGGACATGAAGCAGTGTTTAAGTCATTTGTGGTTAACCTGGGTCCTTAAATGTAGCGAGATGGTAGTCTCTGGTCACCAGCGACTGCACAAAACTCATCCATATTATATTATTGTGATCTCAGTCAGTCTGTATCAGTACCCGTTTAATCCTGTACAGGGTTGTGGGAGTCCGGAGCCTATCCTGGCAGACATAAGGTGCAGGGGGAAGGGGAGGCTATACCTAGGATATGACACCAGTATTATGATTACATTTTAATTTGGTTGCTTTCTAGCGCTGAGATTTAAAAGCTCAGTTCAGTTGGCACATGACGCACAAGTCTCCGTAGCAAAATTTGTGGGATAGAGCACCTTCCTGTGCAAGAAGGGATTTCAAAAGCAGTTATATAGAGGCTGCTTCCACTATCCACCAGTGTTCAAAATATCTCAGCAGTGGTGGCTCAGTACTCTGACCTCTGAGCCACCAAGCGGTGCATCCGCAGTGTTAAACGATAACTGTCAATGATCAAATATGTCTGTGAATCTGCTCTTCGTGAAAACCAGCTGCAGAGCTCCTATGTGCATTCCAAATATCATAATTTGAATGCCTAATAGTTCAGTTCAGTATCAGTACCCACTTAATCTTGTACAGGGTCGCGGGGGGCCGGAGCCTCTCCCGGCAAACACAGAGCGCAAGGTGGGGCTATACCCAGGATGCGACGTCAATACATCGCAGAGCACTTTGGGACAATTTATACAGTAGGACAATTAACCTAGGCAGCAGCGTGTCTTTGGACGGGGGGAGGACACCGGAGTACCTGACGAAAACCCATACGGACACGGGGAGAACACACACACTCCGCACAGAAAGGCACCCGAGCCAGGGATCGAACCTGGGCCGTTCTTGCTGTGAGGCAGCAGCGCTACTCAGTGCACCATTCCACAGCCCATACCTAATAGTAATAATTTCAAATCCGGATTGCCATCCTGTAACAAGGGAGGACTGTGAAGCCAACGTAACATTCACAGTGCTGTTGGATGAAGGCCTTCACATGCCGAGTGGGTCATGGGGAGGCACGGGGGTCATTCTGCCATATGTCACCGTGCTGCCACATGCGGGTTGGTAAATGAAGAAGCCCAAGATAGGTTCATATGTCACTCGCCACTGTCTAATAAAGGCCATAATGCGAGGATGTACAAGCTGGTCAGAGTTCCTGAGATAGAGCGAGAAGGCCATGGACAGATGATTGAGTGACTGACGGGGAAGGAGACTGATTGATAATGACGCTGGCAAAGGACAGAGAACAGTGATATGTGCTGCATATCACCGTCCCTCTGCGATGAGGAGGACACTGGACGATGAGACGACACGTGTTATATGTGGCTTATTGTCTCAACAATCAAGTATGTTTTTGTTTAACCTTGTGCAAAATCAAAAGACCTAGGCTCGTTTGATTTGCAGACTGACGTTATCTCTGGTTGCGCAGTGCATGAGCTGCAACCGGTGCGCAATGTACGGCGTTGTAACTCATGGAAAGCTTTAAGCGTCATTAATTCTTTTCTCTTGACACCCCAAAATCAATGGGGGTTCACGACAGATGTTGAATCGTCCACCGTAGAATTTGGCAGCAGTTTATTTTCGAATTAAAACAAGGTCAAGAGGAACATTCACTGGTAATGGTTAGTGGAATTAGCCCGGTAGAATTATCATCCGAACACCGATTTCACAAGTGATTATTATATTGAAAATTTGTGTTGTATAATAATCTGTTGTATTATTATTGCATGTGTAGCACCAGCCACACCAACCACCACCCCGCACACTCGTGTGCCGTGGTGACCTTAGTAGGTGCTGCCTACTGTACGGTATGTGCTGAACAGGCCATGTTTGTATGACACCATCACTAACAAATGATACGATATAAAACGTGCGCTAAAACAAGGATTGTGCAGTACAGTAAATCCTTGATTTAACAGACTAGTAAGGGGGAAAGGGTCTCTAAAGATTCCTTAAATCCCTATGTTTCTATGATGAGCTTATGTACAGAGTAATGACTATCTTATAGCACCCTATATAATCTGAAAAAAAACATTGAACCGAGTAATATTTATGTATAATGGAAGCAATAAAAACACGAATATGAAACATAATATTTCCAGTGTCGACTGCTGTCTCAGAAAAAAAAACAGTCAGCTTCTCTTGTTTTCAAATTCAGTTGAATAGAGGTTTTACTGTTCATAGTTCCAATGTTTGTTCCACACTAATTCCAGAAATGTCAATTTTTTTAATCGAATTTTGCACAAAACAGTGCTAAGTTTACCGACTCCAAGGGATGATTATGTTGATGATTGTATGCCGAGTTGACCCTTGATATTGAAGTCGCCCTAATTAGTATTGCTAAAACGGTGCTATTTGTTGCATGGCCAGGTTTTATTTAGGTGCCGGTGACGTGGGCGGTCGATTCACCGCCACGTGTGCTCCCTGAAAATCTGATGCTTATGTGCATGCGTTCGCTTATGCGTGTGTGCGTATGTGTCAACGCTCACTAACAGCACTTGCTCCCGTAGCATGTATGGTATATATAATAATAATACGATTTGTACCGCACTACACAAACTCCACGCCTGGCCGTGGACGATACACGGATACGGCAGAGTAGCGAGGAACCCGCAAAGGGGGGGGAGGGGGAAGGCAGCCATGCAGCCAGCCGGTGCCAACATTTGCCAGATATTGCATCCAATATATGTTGTTATCGACCAATTCATTTATGAAACCGGAGGACTTGGAAGAAACCCGTGCAGAACAGGGGGAAAGAACACAATGCCGCCGCACAGAAAAGCACCCGAGGCGGGAATCGAGCCGCCTCAGGCAGTTCTTTCTTTCTGTGAGGCGCAGACTTTACCACTGCATAGACGTCATCCCGCTTGCTGCTTCCACCCACAGTAGGGAGAGAATTGTTCTGTCAATGCGATAACAACACAAAACATTGATTATACAACACACATTTTCAACCTAACAATCACACGATGAAATTCATTTTTCGGGTCAGGTCACGTAAAATAATAGTGTCGTTTAACCCTCCACTACCCAACACGGCCCAATCAGTAAGGTTTGTCACGTGAATAGAATGTGCCAATTCCTTCACTATCTCAGCACATCGGTGTGTGGCAGAGTGTTCTGTTCACGTGACATACCTTACTCTTTGGCCGTGTCAGGTGGTGGAGGGTTAAACGACACTATTTTTTACGTAACCTGACCCAAAAAATGAATTTCATCAATAATATTGGTCACGAAAGCCTTCGAATTGAAATTATAATCACACGTGGAATCTGCGTTTGAATGTTAATTCTGCCCGTCTAATTCCTCATGGGATATTTGCCTTTGAATGTGAGTGCGGCACGGCGGTCTGTGTGCCGCGCTATGAACGTTGAGAACCGCATTAGATTCCCGTTCGCGGCTGTCATCGGTGACGAGTGGTGTCGGACCCTTGTCCTGGGATTGCCGCAAGTCGAAACAGCATTAGAAACATGCTTAATCCGCTGTATTTAACATAAGCACTGATGGGGTGAAAGCGGCTAGGTTTGAGATGTATATCTAAACCAATTTTGGGCCTCCTCTCGGCCGACTCTGCTTCAAATGAGTAGCTCGGGTGGTGTGATTTATCAGCACTGGGGAAACAGAGATGGCACTGTGTTCTCTCCACAGCTCTGTGCAGCGCTTTGTGACATTCGGGTGAAAAGCGCTCTAGAAGTGCAATTATTATTAGATTGTGCAGGCCACTCTCCTCCTTCTAATGCACTTTGCCAGCTTTTGTTGGTTTTCGCTACGGCACTTGCCCAAACGGCTTGTTTAGGTTACAGATTAGATCGTTGTCTTCTGTACGTGTGTGCGTGCGTGATATTGTTTCGCCGGCGGGTGCAGGGAAGCAGAACGTGGTGATCATGGGACGCAAGACGTGGTTTTCAATCCCTGCAAAAAAACGACCACTGAAAAACCGCATAAACATCGTCCTGAGTCGAGAGCTGAAGTACGTGCTTCTAGTTTCACAGCATCAACAACAACAACATCATCGGTATCATCGTCATCGCCACCACCATTGCCAGCATCAGTTTCATCCTCATTTTTCAATTAGTTGCTGTCATCAGTATCATAATTTTTAACATTCGTGTTTTTGTAATGATGTAGGTTTTCACGGCTCGATGCATGATGTTTTTATTGTTCTTGGCAGTAGCTTCATTTTTTGTAATTTTAACCAGCATTATCTTAGTTATCGTGAATGTAGCAGCATTGTCTTCATAGTTGTTCCTGTCATCGTTCATTCATTCTCCTTCATTGCCACATCATTGTCTCCGTCATTATCATTTCCAGCATCATAGTGTGATAGAGGTTTTTACATGTCGCTCTTTGAGAATTTCTCTATATAGCTGTTCTTGTAAGATGGCCGTGTCCAGTATTTCTTCTCTCTCCTTCATAACGTTTCGGCTACCTCAGGCATTTCTGAAATTACTGACTATGCCTCCAACGTCGGAGGTGAAATGTCCTGATGGCGAGAGAAGAAACACTGGACACCACTATCCCAAAAGAACAGCTATGGAGAGCAAATCTCATCATAAGTCATTTTTGCTAGAAGAACTTCATTTTTATCATCAGCCTTATGATAAGTGTAGTTGCATTGGCTTAAACGTAATTAGCATTGTCGTCATTAGAATTATCATTGACACCATCACCTGGGGTTGGGGCTCGCAGGCAAGTGCCTGGTGGCCGGGTCTTTGCCCACGGGACCCGGCCGGGCTCAGCCCGAAATGGCGACGTGGGCCCGCCTTCCAGTAGG
>JAZEWT010000027.1:5661258-5672387 GCA_036362905.1 Mordacia mordax
GCTGGCCTGGGAACGCCTCGGGGTCCCCCCGGGAGAGCTGGAGGAAGTGTCTGGGGTGAAGGAAGTCTGGGCATCGCTGCTTAGACTGCTGCCCCCGCGACCTGGCACCGGATAAAGCGGTATGAAGATGGATGGATGGATGGACCATCTTCTTCATCAATAGCATCATTATTATTATTATTATGCCATCATCACCACGAACAAAATATTATCACTACAGTCGTCATTGTCAGGTTTATGTATAATGTGCTGTCGACAAAATGGGACTCAACCCATGTCTACAACCTAAAGTGACATGTGGAGTGTTCACCTCGTGTGTGTATATGTGAGCGTGTGAGTGAATGGCTTGTCGGTTGTATATGTGTGGTTTGATAGTAGTGGCTGCCAATGAGACGGATTGCGTTGGTTCAGTGGGTCAACTCCCACCCCTGTGAAGATATTAATAAGGAAGCATGCATTTCTTTATAAAGAGGACATTAATAATAAAAGCCCTTTACAGTTTTTCATTTGTCCTCTGAGCATCAAAGCATATTTAATGTGGGTTACTGCTTTGAGATGTGTGGCCAGTGCTCCATTTTTACTATTTGCACTTTTAATACCAATCCTGTTATCAGCAGCAGGTGATGGGACAAAGTGTACAGATGTCACACAATTCCCTCTGAGATCTCATCAACTGATTCCCACTTGCGCTTGTACAGAGATGAATATTTATCACATAAATCAAACCGATATGTTTCACTCTTGAGGGCTGGAATTTAGCCAGAGCCAAATTGAATCCTTTATTTGTACAAGCGTTGGTAAGTGGACTGAGCTCATTAGGTGTCTGGGCTGAGACATGACAGCAGTTGAGAACCCACCAATTTCATCACAGGAGGCTGATGAACGGAGTTGAACCCAGGCCGTCAACAGTGCTAGCACAGCCGGCTGTGAACCACCTCCGTTTTGCCAATTTCATGGATGAGTGTTTTGCATGTGGGGAGAAAAGCATGAGTGCCAGGGAAACACAACGCCCAGAAGGGGGGAAGGGGGTCTAATACAACGGCGTACCATGTAAACCTGTGCACAGATAAATGAAAAACATATTCCGTACTGCAAGGTCTTCACATCCTCAAACTCATAAGTGATGAAACCCATTTGCAAAACAGTACCAGAATGAAACTCACACTTTTGACGGAATAACAAGTAAACATCCACATATACTGGTTCACAGACCTGCTTGCTCTACTACCATCTGGTCACCTTGAAACCTAGCAGATTGAGTCTCAGGGGGTATATAATGATCTCTGTGCGATTCACCAACTCCACCTCCATAGCGCCAGATTCCACATTTAGGCTGCCACGTCTTACAAACACCCTGCCATCATTCTCTTGCTATGACACCAAGATTTTGCACGTGACCTACATTTACTCTTACTCTGAAAACAGAATACAAATCTGGCCCTGAATAGAGGCCTCTTGCCAAAAATTTCATCCAACGGTGGATAGACCATGGCTGACAATCATATTGTACAATATTAGGTGCACAATTGGTTGTCATGAGAATAAGAATGGATTTTAACTGAGGAATCAATCTTCAAATAATTGTTGCCTACCCATCCAATAATTCACTTTTAATATTCTATTGCTTTTGTTGTTGACTCGTGCATAGCTGTCACACACAGATGTCTTCTAATTGTTGAGCATTGGGGATTGGTGGCACAGATTTGCGCACAGTGCTGCATGAAGAGAGTTTGATTCCCATCCACTGGGTAACGTTGGTGGGGTTGATGTTTGAACTGACCCTCACCTCCCACCCTGCAATCACCATTCCGCAGTGGCAGCCTCCTGGGGAGTGGTAAAGCACCCCCGTGACTGACATGGTGTGGTGGGGCCTTTATCCATAAGTGAGATTTTGATGGCCATAAATTCTTTATAATTCCATTAATAATGCCATTTATTTATCCAGGAAAGCCTCATACACTGTCTCAGGACACCATTTTAGCAGGGTCCTGCTTAGAGATGTTTGATTCATATGAGAGCATCCTAGAAAAAAAACCCACGGGAAGGTGGCTAACAAAGGCGTGCAACACCACTCAACTCCACACTGAAAGATTGAGGCTTCCACCACCTCACAGTCTCATGTCTTGGCCACTTTGCAGCCTACGTTGAACACACATTCTCTTCACCTGTCGATTGTTTCTCATTGAAAGCGCGCAACCCTCGGTGCAGATCTCTACGAGTGTCTGCTTTGACCGCAAAAAAAAAAAACTACCACCAGGAGGCAAAATAATTGGCACGAGGATGATGAACGATGGAGGTGCAGCAGAGGCTCCGGGTTTCAGTCCTTGGTGTCATCTGAGCAAATCCTCTCCAGCGAGCAAGACTATTTTATTTAAACACATTAATATTTATTTGATTAATTTTGCGGCATGCCTTTTTAAAGAAAAAAAAACGACAGATGCTATGGGCTGGTGCATGCTGGGAATTGTGGCGCGTTTTTGCCCTTATGTGACGAGAGTAATCGTCGAGTATTTTTAGGCACGTTTGTAAAAATTTTAAGGCCATCTCCGAACAGATGTTTCTCTCTCTGCCCTGGGCAATGCACCACAGTCCTCTCTCTCTCTCATTGTTTGTCGATGTCTGCCTGGCATATATGGCTCCATTCTGCTGTGTAATACTACTGCACAAATGGTCGATGACCTGCTGTATAGCTCTGCGATGTGTTTTCGGTTTGCACCATGTGTTGCCCGATGTTTTGTTGCACGTGCTTTGAGCTTTAGGAACTGTATTGAATTGAGGCTGATTCAGTTGCTTAACGAAGCTGCTAAGCACATGTAGCGCCGAAAAGCACATGGTTCAACAGGAAAATGTGTCGATGAAGTTGCTGTGTGTACATAAAAATAAGGGAGGTCCTCACGCAGCAGTGGAACGTGATGTTTACATTTTATTTTCGTCAATATATTGCTAGGTGACATGTTCCAGGTCACTAGCAAGTGAGGCTAATCCAAGTCTCTTGAATCCTCACCTAGTTATACAACATGAACGTGAACTTGGAACTCGTAAATGTTAACATGAGACCATGCTGGGTGAGCGGCGCAATCATTGAAATTCAGCTAAAACGACCGACCTACTCCTCTGCTGCTTTGTGTGGCTTTCGGAATGCCCGCGACCCCATGTTTACCATCTTATCCACGGCCTCATTAATTGTTATGGGCTTGTTCTTAATTTATATGTACACGCGCACAGTTTAATAATCTCGGTAGAAGCATGTAAAAATTATTTGAGCGCAGTTTGCCAAACACGATTGTAAAAAAGGGAATATGTCTTCCTGCTCAAATGAGCAGGGAGATACTGCTCCCGCCTGTCGGCAGTCTATGCTGGAAATTACTATAACGGTGATTGTTTTTCCAGGTAAGGTAATGCTACTGACTGTCCATAAAGTGTTATTTATTTTATAGACACTAATCTGCGCAAAATTCATTTTCATAACCGAAAATAGTCGTTTGTACTCGGTTTATTTATTGTTTGGCACCCCTTTCACCAAATTGGCTGATTTTTTCCAGATGACGTCCATAACAGCAACACAGTTTCATACTTTACATACTTCATACTCGACCTTAATTGAACAGTATAAACTGCGTGTTTTAATAAGCGGGGCGCATGTTTTTGCCGCTCCATTTCAGTGGTCCCGGCTCGTTTGCGTGGCCTCTTGTGTCGTGCAACACGTGTCCCTTAGTAGATGTCCAGCTGTTACCGCCACGGGGTCGTGCGGGAGGGAAGGGAGGCAAGGATAGGGGGGGAGAAGCGCGGGAGACTGGGAGACGGAACCGATAGAGCGAGTAGGGGAGGGCGAGGGATGCTGGGAGAAGCCCCCTGGATTGACGAGGAAGGAGCGGTGCTGAAACGAATGATGGATGGTCGACTCAATGGTTGAAGATGTCAACAAGCGGTGGGAGTTTGGAAATTGAAAAAAAGGCAGTTGATGATTAGCAAATAATATTGTAGTCTCATCTCATCTCATTATCTGAAACCGCTTAATCCTATATAGGGTCACGGTGAGCCGGAGCCTATCCCGGAAACACGGCGTAAGGCAGGAATACACCCGACGACGGGACGCCAGTCCATCGCCAGGCATTGCGGGACAATTTTAGTCTGCGAGCCAATCAACCTATCCAGGAGCATGCTTTTGGACTGTGGGAGGAAACCGGAGTACCCGGCGAAAACCCACGCGGACACGGGGAGAGCATGCAAACTCCGCACAGAAAGGCACCCGAGCCGAGAAATTCGAACCCGGGACCTTCTTGCTGTGAGGCGTCAGCGCTAACCACTGAGCCACCGCGCCGCCTAATATTGTAGTCGTTAGGAAAATGTATACTGATGGACCAAATGCATTGCACTTTGAGAGGACTATGTAGAGAAATAAGGGCTTCATCAAGTAACTTCAATATTAAGGCTTTCGTGACCATTGTTATCTTTAAAATGTATTTTTTTGTTTAGGTCATGCAAAATATATATTGCAAACCCTCTTCCACCCGACACAACCATCAGTAAGGTTTTGTCACATGAACAGAACGTGCCAGTTCTTTATTATCTCAGCAGAGCAAACCCGCAACATTTACATTTACGTGATCTAACCCAAAAAAATGGATTTTATGGATGGTTTCATCCAGTGTCACTCATCATTTTCTACATTACAATACAGACTTTTAAATCAGCCCTCAATTTTATTTCTTTTCAACGCAGAGATGGAAACAACAGAAATTGAAACGAACAGACGCAAAGATAAATGAGGCTGGGAGAAAAAAATAAATGAAGCAGACCGACTGACAAACTAGACTTGGAAATAGAGGGAGGGAGAGAAATGAGCGAGCGGGAGTGAGTGGGGGAGAGAGCGAGAAAGATTGAGACACTGAGGGTGGGGGTAAGGAGGAGTCGAGTGATATCGGAAGCGTTTGACGTAAGCACTTGCATAGGTGACTCAAATGGACGAGCACGGATGTGCCCTGGACCTTTTGTCGGATGACCTGGAGCCCCGTGGTATTTCTGGAAACGTTTCGCTGACTCGCATGCTTAAAATAACGAATCCACACACGTGCTGTATGACTGCCCTCCACGTCAACACGGATTTTTTTACGAAAGTTTATTTCTGTTGCTCGCCTCCTCCCCCCCCCGCATATATATGGCTCAATTGTGCGTCACTTGTCTCTGCCCATTGTGGATTTGGCCTCGCGATGAATGAAGTCTGTGGCTGTCACAAAACACACACGACGGCAAGTTATTTAAGTTCAAATGATTTATGCTGCTTCATCTGATCTAGTAAATTAAAAAATAATATTTTATATAGCACTTCAGTACTAGTCACTGATACAAGGGTAACCGAGAATCTAAATAAAATAGCATTTATAATTAAAGGATCCATCATTATCAGCCACAGTCTCTCCCCTGCAGATGAAGGCTTCCCCAAAACGTCATCTTCTCTCAGAGCCATGCAATGCATCAATCCGTTTAGCACCTTCACAAGAGTAAGTTTCATTGCTTCCTCTCCACGTTCAATGTCCTCTTGGGTGTATCTACTCTTATGGCCATATTTTGATTTTAACAAATAATCCGTGCCTTGTAAGATTTTTGGTGGAAATGTGTGAATCTCTCCATTACCAACAAAGTTCCCATTTCGCCAAAATGTGAATCGGCCTGCTGATATATTTTCTGCCCTTATTCAACATCTTTTATGATTTGTTTCCTCAGCCCACTACTACTATCTTTCCCACATAGTTGCAGTTTTGAGATTGCTGTGTGTTAGAACAGAGGTCCCTTGAATGGATCGTAGAGATACCTCTGATATTCGCTTTAGTGGGTAATGTTACAGCAAACAGTCACAGTGCTGACCAGAGATCCTCATGGGTTTATAATTTCGTGACATTGTCATTGCGCAAGCAGCATAAAATTGATAAATTTACCTCAAATAAGAGACGCGTGGATGTTTCTGTCACGCGGTGAACATGAGCCAGGCCCTCGGGATGCAACCATTGTGTGGTAATTGCGGTGTTTGCTGCCTGGTAATTGCGGTGGGATTCACAGACCACGAAATTAGGTTGCATATGGAATAAGCCGATTTTGATGCCTGAATGTGAATATTGTTTATTTTTACCTTGCTTGGTCAGGTGTTTGTGGCACAGTTTTGTTACAGGTCGTAAAACTACTGTTAGCATTGTGCTTGGAAAAATCTTTAGGTTACATAACAGCAGTAACATTTTGAAACAAATGTGATGTATACACATAATAATGTAATGAATTTACATTCGATTCTACAAGAGCCTGAAGAATTCAGAACAGTCCAGCATTTGGGACATTTGCCTATTTCTGTGTTAGATTACTTTGCCACTTGTCAACAAATAGAAACTCCTCGAAGAGAAAAAAACACCATGTTGGACGGATTATTTGGTGATGGCAGCGGTGCACAAGCAAAATTAACAAAAACAATACAAAGAACATTCATCGTTAGGACTGGGGCCTTAAAAGTAAAAACACAGTGTATAATAGGTTCACTATTCTTAACCGGTGGGTCACTATCCAGCAGTGGGCCGCAAGCACCACCTCATGGTCTGTGGAGACCATACCTGAGTGGACCTCGAGGTGCAAACGTTTGAGAACCCAGGTAATAGGTGAGGTTTCAGGCAGTGGCCCTTAACAGTTCGACTCGGCCCCATTGCTCCAGGGCCAGTAAAATGTGGTAAAACAATAGTGAATCCAGGGGCCTCTGCCATAGGAGTGTGGAACTTCTACCGCTGGTTCAGGGGAGCCGTTATGGATGCTTAAGCTAGTCAGGGAGACCCTCAGCTGTTGGTTTTAATAGCTTCACTAATGCAATAATATCTGCGTTGTCCTAAGCTGTTTGCCTTTTGGCAACACTTGGCTAACACTTGTGGGACTGGGCTTTAAAGAAATCTGTCTCGTGTGGGCTACTCAGTTCCAAGGACGATACATACATCATCAAAGAATTTTGTTTGCATGTTTTGACACAAACTTGTACTTTTTTCAATCTTGACACTTTATAAAATGTGTCGATTTTGTGTTTTAATACTTTTCCACTTGTATTCATCGTGGACAACAGAGATTGACTTATGTCAAGAATCTCTCGAGATGGTTGAGTATATCTACAATGGACATTCTTAGACGTTTAAAGAGCAGAGATTTGTGAAAGACCATTGTCACTAACTGACGTGATGTTACCACTGTGCCACCCTTTCTCTTTTTACATAACTGTTTAACAACGTATTGTTTTTTGCGGGCTCTAGGAGCATTGTTGTAAATGTTGTTTGGTTGATTTTTTTTCTTGCAGGTCTCTACCTGAAGGAGCTCACTACCTGGCTCCAGACCTTGACACTGCCCTGAACCTCATAAATTCAACCCCAGAGATTCAGGAGAAGATGGATGGGGTGTGGATCGTGGGAGGTAGTGGCGTATATAAGGTAAGAGGATCATTTGTTAACGTAGTTTGTGAGGCTCCATCTGGTGATGTGTGATTTGACCAAATCTCACTGAACACGTCCGATTTTGTTAGATCTCAGAAGCTTAGCAGATGTGAGCCTGGCCAACATTCTGATGCCTAACCACCAGGTTTTTTCGGCTGTGAGGCTTAGCCAGTAGATAGGCAATGCCGAGTGTCACCTCTCATACGTATGGAGGGTTTTCTCTGGTCTCTCCAGGTTAAACCCACATAAAGCCAAATTCTCATGGAAATCTGCTGAACATCGCTACCTAGAAGAACCCGCATGAAAATGGGTCTTGAGGCTTTCCGACGTAAATAATTTAACTTGTATTTCCAACAAATATGACCGGACCATTCATGGAATGGCACCGACTGACTGCATGGCTGCCTTCCTCCCACATCTATTATGATGTAAGTCGCCCTGGATACAGGTGTCTGCTAAATAATAATTAATAATAATCAGCATGTACAGGATATTTAAAAAATCCCCAAGCATTTGCATGTCCCTCGGCCAACTCAGATATCAATCGCACCTCGTATTTATTTTCAGAATCACAATGACATTACCTGGCAAGTGAAGTGCACATAAGCGCATTATCGACGGCCGCTGGCTGCTGGTGTTCGGCAACAACTAATTCGCGTGTACGTTTATTTCAGTCGTCATTAATTCCCAATTGCCGCAGTTGTCAGTTCCCGCGCACAAACACGCACGCGTCTGTGTGCACCTTTCCCATTAAGCTTGACGGCACATTTCTCATTCAGAGCTCAGATGATCAAGTCCATTAATCGACAAAAAAGGTAGCCAACTATAATTTGGTGGTCAGTTACGTAAGCCGCTTTAATAATGGTGACTCCTTCTGTAAGCCACGCCGAAGCGAGATGCGGCTGATAACACCGATGATGTCACCAAGGAGCCACCCATCACCCGTTCATCAGCACATGTTTTGAAGAAAGGCGTAGAGTTTTTTTTTTGTCCAAACTATAATGTCTGATTAGTCGAACAAGCTGCACGGTGGCGCCATGAGTAACACTGCTGTTTTGCGGCAAGAAGATCCTGGGTTCAACTAACGGCTTGGTTTTCTTCCACAGTTCAAAGACATGCGACCTCAGTTAATTATCCTGAATAAATTGCCCCCAGTACCTTGAGACTTTGTAATTTGCTTATTCTTACGTGCTCAAAGGTTTCTTTCAGCTTAAATTAAGAAAAAACTGATTGATTGATTTGGTTTGATATCCGGTAGGTTAAACGATTACCTACATGATCAGAGAGCCCAGCTGTGATTCTGTCCTGTGATTATTAGCAGCTTACTACCCAAGCCATCGATGCCATGGCTCCATATTCGAGCGTGATTTCGACACTCGGTACGTTCTGCTAACGACCCACGGCAGGTAGCGTGCACGCAGTAATTCCCAAAGGAGCGTGGAGAGACGCATGCTTGGAATCACATTGTGAAACGGAAAGAGGAACGCTTGTATTGGGGACACGTACGCACGTTAAAGACTTAACTCGCACGTTAAAGACTTAACCGTTAGTAACGGCAAGTGTGTTTGGTAGGACACATTGCTAGACGGGATTGATGGGCCACGCACGAGACTAATGATGGATGAATGGCAAAGAAATGCACCGTATCTGAGACAGCATCCATAAGAGAGATTGAGTTAGGAAATCAGCTCATGTGCAGGCGTTAGGTTTATTTTTACATTGTGACTGCTTGGGGAGACCTTCATCCAGCAGTGGATTGACCGCAACTCTACCTTTTTGTGAGGGTGAATGTGGCTGCTGATCCCGTAGGTAGCGCGTTTGAGAGCGGTGCTCGAAGCAGCAGAATGAGTGGCTGTGCTCCCTCCAGAGGAGCTCGAGTTTGTAACCCCGACCCCAACCCTGACCCCTCTCCTCGTCGTCGCGTGTTTTATCTGCGTAGCCTTATTTTAGCCACTTCAGTGCACCGTGCATCGCTGCGTTTGACAATGCAACACCTCGTATTTGCTCTCCAAAGCTGTTCTTTCGAGAGAGCTGTGTCGTGCGCTCCTCCTCTCTTTGGAGGCATCTTCAGGCGTACTGGAGGAATCTTGACGAAGGCATCTGCAGGTGTGCTCCTGACATGCAGCAGCGCACCTGAAAATGCTCCAACGTGGGAGTTGAAATGTCGCGAAAGAAAGAGGGGGAGAACTTGACACAGCTATCCCGAAAGATCAGCATTACACAGTAACCATCATGCATCAAGCAATGACAAACCGACCTTAATACAATGCAGCCCTTGCTTTTCCTTAGTTACGGTACTGCCACGGGACAGCACAGTGGCCCAGTGGGTAGTACTGTCGCCTCACAGCAAGAAGGACCCGGGTTCGAATCTCGGCTCGGGTGCCTTTCTGTGTGGAGTTTGTATGTTCTCCCCGTGTCCGCGTGGGTTTTCGCCGAGCACTCCGGTTTCCTCCTACAATCCAATAAACATGCTGCTGCATAGGTTAATTGGCTTGCAGACTAAATTTCCCGCAGTGCCCGGTGATGGACTGGCGTCCCATAGAGTGTGTGTCCCTGCCTTGCGCCTTGTGTCTGCCGGGCTAGGCTCCAGCTCACCGCGACCCTGTACAGGACTAAGCGGTTTTTGACAATGAGATTGTACTGCCACGATTATCACTGCTAAGTCATAGCCTATCGCCGCTCAACAGAGTTGATCTATAGGTGGCCCTGCGCCAGAGGTGGAAATTTCACCAGTTTCCATAGCCGGGTAATTTGTGTCATTGAACGATCGTAAGTACGTACCAGTGGGTTGATTCATTGGTCTTACAAACGCGATTATGCCCGTAATGTACGCATAGAATTGTGCGCGTAATATCAACGATATTCTAACAAGGCACTTAAGCTAATGGTGCACACCAAAATGTATAAATAAGGTGTGTGGGCGGGGAAGGACAAACAGTACAAGGATGATAGTTAAAAATAAGTAGAGGATTAAAGTATAATCAACAACTAAATAACTAATCAGATCTTAAATAATAATCAGGGTTGCTATGCAGCGGCAGCGTCTGCACCACATGGAGAGTCCTGCCCAAGGTGGTTCAATTCCCACCTTAGAGAGTTTGTGTGCTTTCCCCCTGCTTTACGTGGGTTTCCTCCGGTTTATCCAGGTTCCTCCCATAACTAAAAAAAACACTCATTAATTAATTGGCCAAGACCATCGTAGTGTACAGGACGCAGTGTCTGGCGAGTTGGCACCAGCTGACTGCGTCGCTTGACCCCCCTCCCCCCCCAACCTCTGCAGGTTACCCCACACCTCCAAGTCATTGTCTTCGAATGAGTGCCTTTGAAACTGAATGATTGTGTGCCTTGTAAATTGTATTGCTTATTAATCAGAATACATTTCATACACAAATTGTGACGAGTCGCCCGGTGGCCCAGTGGGTAGCGCTGTCGCTTCACAGCAAGAAGGTCCCCGGTTCGATTCCTAGCTCGGGTATCTGTGTGGAGTTTAGGTGTTCTCTTTCCCTATGCCTACGTGCGTTTTTATCAGGTACTCTGGTTTTCTCCCATTGCCCAAAACACGCTGCTGCCTAGGTTAAATGGACTCCGCAATAAATTGCTCCCAATGCTCTGCGATGTACTGACATCATATCCTGGGTATAGCCACACCTTGCGCCTGTTGTGTGCCGGGATAGGCTC
>JAZEWT010000027.1:5672427-5701539 GCA_036362905.1 Mordacia mordax
CCCCCCCCCGTGATCCTGTACAGGATTAAGCAGGTATTTATAATGATGATATGAAATTGTGACAATTCTTCAAATCGCTAATTGGAGAGTGGTGGTGTGGGGGAGAGTGATATGGTGAATTGTTAAATGTATTTATGCCCACTGCCGACTTAAGTACCAAGTGGTCTTCTGTCTGCTTCATCAGTGCTGAAGGGTGATGGTCTGAGTCAATTACTCTCGATGTGAATTTGAACTCTTGAGTCATGCTGTCTGACGCAACAGCTGTGCATTCTTATAGCAGCAGAAGCTGGATGGAAGCACTCTCCGTCGGAGCTAGGCCATCTGTGCCTATATCTGCAGCAACGTGCTTATATCGGCGGTTGCCTCTTGCCTTTCCCCACCAGTGTGTACCGTAAGCATGTGTTGCTGATGACAGAATGTTGCTTATATAAGCTGTGCTTATATGCAGCGTCTACTGTACCTGATATATAAAATCAATCTCACGATAGGCATGCAAGGTTTAGTTACAGTGCTAATAATGGCTGTCTGACACAATAAGCCAGCATCACTGACGTGCTAATTTTGAATCTACTTGCCATCTGTGATGAAACTAGGATGTCAAGTGTTTGGAGTTGATGGTCTCTGCTCACTTACCAATGACCTGCATAGAGGCTCATTGACTTGTTCAGAAACATGTAGCATCACATAGACTTAGTTGAGATTAAACTGAGATTTTGAGTGTAAGAGATTATGCCGGTCTAACATACCCATTAAATAACATTTGGATTGACTGTTAATTTGTTACATATCACTTCCAGGAACTGAACATTGTTCAGTTTCTCATTGCAGGGATTATAAAAGGATTGCCACCCAGTGTGGGCAAGAGATATATGAAGCTATTTCAGAAGTAGTTTTGGTTTGTCATTTTTGTGCTGTGCAATTCTGCGCTTGACTTTTTTCTTTATGTTACGGTTAGGCTTTCCTTTTTATGCAAATTGATGCAAAGATTTATGAATGTTTCGCTTTTGTTGTTGCGTTGGTCAGTTTGACCGTTTGTTGTACCGCAGGAATCCCACATCCAGAGCTTGCAAGCTCAATGGGTATTTCCTGCTGTAATAATTGACACCTATTTTCTAGGGCCGTTCTAAGGGGTGATGTGATGCGACATAGCTCGCTGCAAGAACTGTAAATGGAAAATGACCATATCGTGACTGGCACAATTGTGCTATAATAAAATTCTCAAACAGAAGCTGTTTTAAGTAAGCGTAAAAAAAAAATAACACGTGAAAAAATAATTCACACTCGCATGCTCGCTGTAATCCTTGCCCTATAGCTTGGCCTTCAGCAATTTCCATCTCTTTCAACCGCTCTCCGAGCCTTACCTCTGCCGTAACCTCTTTGTTAGCCTCACGCGTGCGCGCGCCTACCAAACCGCTTTGTCTCTGTTGCGATGTTTCATATTTTACACGGCCATTGCGGGCGAGGTCCAAGGTCCACTTGTTCTGTGATGATATTTTTTTTGTTTTCACGTCTACGCGTTCCTACGTGCAGCTGGCTGCCTGTGTCATTTTTTTCTCTTTCTCCTGTGTTTCTACAGCTTTTTACTCTATTTTGTACAGTTTAATCCATCCGGGAAGGTGCGCCTGCGTGCGCGCGTGTGCTTGCGCTCACAGCTTCTCCGGGTGTTTGTGATGTAGGGTGGCCGGGCGGTCCGTCCACCTCGTGCCATCTCCTCTACATCCTCTAATCGCCTCAAACATCTCCGATGTCATCCACTCCCTCCATGTATCTCCTCTACCTCCTGCCATGCCCTCCACTACTTCCTCCATTCATTCGCAGAGTCCAGGAATATTGATGAAAGTCGGCGGATGTCATTAGTTGGGTATTGGTAGGCAATGCGAGAGCTCCCAGGCCAGGGGCCCCCAATTCAGGGCAGTCCATTTTATTGTGGCATCGAAAGCTGCCACCGTTCCGCTGGCGAAAACTAAGCGAGTGAGGAATAGTGCGCATGGAGGCGCCTGCCTGCGTCCAACAACCTAACAACCTACGAGGACCTGTGGCCAGAGAAGTGAATACGGGGGCAGTCATGAGCTGTCCCCTGTTCCTCCGCCTCCTTCAAAGGAGGAGGCGGAGGAACAGGGGACAGTGACCAGAGGAGGAGAGATGAATACGGAGCCGGTGGTCAGGTGGTGCCATAAAAGGATGACGTTTATAGGAAGAGGATGAAGGTCTATTGTGTCTGTGAGGAAGAGGAGGCGAATGAAAGGAAAGAGGACAAGGAGGAAGAGTGGAGACACGGTTTCTGTGAGGAAGCCATTCGGTGTTGCCCTGGTAACTGGTGCACACGGGCGTCACGTTTTCATGGCGACATCGTGGTCCCACCGGGCGTAATTATTTTTTCAGAAGCGTTCTGTTTATTGTCCGTGGCTTTTTTTTGTCCCTGTCTTGTGCGGAAAGAAGAGGGGGTTCCGCGGGGGGAGGGGGAGGGGGGGCACAGGGAATTTCTGCGGCAAGAGAATCGTCACATTTTGACGAGTTTTTTTACAGCTCATTTTAAGTTTGTCAGGTGGAAATTCCACAATCCTATGACAGGACCATTGGGTAACATTTCTCTTACATTGGGGTGTGATGCTCCCCTGCTGTGGATGAGAGATAAAGTGAAGAGCAATGAGAAGCAGCACAATGGTATCTTTGTCCATGGGCCATTCCCTGTACATGGGGTGATGCACTTGCTGCAAGAATTTTAAATCATGTCAATGACCTAACACCAAGAACAATACGATTATGAAAAATCCCAAATTTATAAAAGTACATTATTAATGTTTGAAATGTGGCTCTCATGCCATTTCAGTATAATGGAACCCATGTGTACTGGAGAAACGGGGCTAAATTTTAGCTGGGGTCCATCTGGGTCAGCGATCACGACAATATCCACGCACCCAGTTTATTAGATCCAATGTACCTCTTG
This sequence comes from Mordacia mordax, assembly GCA_036362905.1. Classification (NCBI taxonomy): domain Eukaryota; kingdom Metazoa; phylum Chordata; class Hyperoartia; order Petromyzontiformes; family Petromyzontidae; genus Mordacia; species Mordacia mordax. The sequence goes on from JAZEWT010000027.1 coordinate 5,675,375, forward strand.
CTATAGCTGTAATAATAAAGAAATGCATAATGCTTGATAGATATTCATTCAACGTCAGAGGTACTTATTCGCAGAGAGAACGACTCGAAGGCACCAGGTAAACTACAGAGGGAGGAGGCTGAAGTCAAGCCACGTGGTTAACCAGCGCCAACCCACTATACACTGCATTCTCTATTTTACGATTGTATTATATGGACAGAAACCGGAAAACCAGGAGAAAACTCATGCAGAACAGTGGGGGAACACACAAGGTAGTTCAATCCCTGCCCCTGGCGTCTCACTGTGCAGTGCAAATACTGCCACTGCATAGCCCCCCCGCCACCCACGTACATCTCCACCCGTTCGTTAGTTGCAACGTCGGCACACGACTCACCTTCCGCACCGCACTAGAGAATGGAAACCAGATGTGGCACGTCCTGAACCATGCCAGCCTGGCTCGGCATACAGTGGAATATCGGTGTGACGTACAGGGCATTACTCCAGGTCCAGTTGCCTGTGGAAATTAAAATTTAACGGGCAGCGGGAAAATGATAAAAATTAAAGCGAAGGTATCGTGTGTTTGATCATGGCCTTGTGCAAACTTTCCCCATTTTTATTTTTTCCTCCACCCTCTCTTACCTTACGGAACCATCAGCCCGCGGATGATTTCATTTCACCGCTTCTATTTGTTGGTTCTGTGGCTCAAGGTTTTGATTAAAAACCAAAAGCCTAACTCGTCTTCCTGCCCCCATGCCAATTCATCAGGGGGCACTGACAGGCTAGCAGTGGGGAGCAGGGTGAGGTGAGACTAAGAAGAGAAAAAAATAAATGAAATTACTTCCCTGCAGTGCACATTCTCCCGGACACTAGGACGCTTTCATAAAAATATTTTTGTTGTTGTCTTTGTCACTCTGGTGTTGCCGTCCTCTTGTTTTCGGTAATATCGAATCTCGTGGTTCTCTTTGATCTGCAAGTCGAATTTGAGTTTGGTTGATTCATCTCTGAGGCTCCCTTACTGTGAGTGTGTGGGTTCCTCTCCTAACCTAAGTGCACTCCACCATCACTTTCACCTGTTTCACAAATAATTTCACCCTCTAATGTCACCGTCACATGGATACTGCCATCACCATCGTCAACAACAGCTGCTATTCATCACCGATTGACGGTGACCTTGACCACCATACTGTCATCATTACCACCATAACCACACTATTACTAGCATCACCACTAATGCTGCATGCTATATTACCACCATCAATGCTAATATATAACTGCCACCACTTAATCATGACCTCTCACGGACACAAGGAGTGGCATTATACCACCTGCCCTGCTGCAGAGAGAAGTGCTTGTCACGTCATAGTAAAACTGAAAATGTTAATTCTCAGAGCTGAAGATTTAGCCAAATTAAGTTTAAAACCAAATTTAACTTTTTTTTTAATGCGGACGTTTTTGACTGGGATGAAACCCACAAACGTGTTAGACTAGTATATGATTTACTAACGATCACCATACGTATGTTTGAATCGGTGAGCCTCTGTGGTAGTCATTGATGACAGAGCTGAGACTAGCAACTTGCTACGCTTGAGAATCAGCTTTAATCACAGTTTCACGACTGAAACACATGACTCCAAACCCAGTTCCTCAGGTGCCGGCTCAATGACACCTGAGTTAAATACGAGGCTTAGGCTCCCATTCATCTTAATCCTCGCAGGGCCATTCATTTTTAGAACGAGTTATTTTAAAGTGCCGTTAATGAAATAAAGAATAAAATGCACTACGTGTTTTCCACTTCCTTGCAGAACTATCTCACCTTTCACAGAATCCCTCTTGGGCTTGTCCACACACCTGCTCACATGGGTTCTGAGAACGGTCATTAATGTGCTCCAGTGATCTCCCGGGCCGGCCATAAATCTCAATGGTCGGGCCGCGCGTGCGATCGCTCCATCTAATTAACGATGGCAGTGCAAAGCAAGCTGGCCTCACCAGTCCATCCCCCCACCCCCCCTCGTTAGTGTGGAGTCATTTCCTGTGCCGTTAAAACGCGCTAATTAGCGCTGCCGGATGGATTTTACAGCCACAAGCTGAAGCGTCATGAGCACGACAAAGTCTTTTATTTTTTTTTCATTTACAAGTATTGGTCAACTTCCCCAATGTTAATCCGATTACTTTGTCAGCATCAAATCGCGAGACGAGTAAACGTGTCCGTGTGGAACCCAGTGAGCAGTGGACTACCCTGTGTCGACAACGTTGGACTTGACTAGGTCCGTTCTCGGTGAGCGCTGTTTTATTTTGGCTGCACGATCATTGTTGAAAATGTTTTTTTTCTCTTGATAACAAAAGGATTTGCTGTAAGTGATTGATATTAAGTCACAATTGAATTCAGTGCCATGAGGTTATTTTTGTACAGCCGTGACTACCATCGACGTCCTGCCCTGAAGAGCGTGGTTTAGTCAAGTGGCACCTGCCCGGCGATGGACCGGCGTCCCGTCGTCGGGTGTATTCCTGCCTTACGCCCTGTGTTTCCGGGATGGGCTCCGGCTCACCGTGACCCTATATAGGATTAAGCGGTTTCAGATAATGAGATCAGATGAGACTTAGACACCGCCCGCTCGCTGAGTGGACTGGCTTGCCAAGTTGGTTTGTGCTAACTCATTTTGTTAGCAATAGCTGATTCAAGTGTCACTGCTGGGCGGGCGTAAAGCTCAAATTTATAATTCCGTTTGCAAGGGAATTACCGTACGCGTTCTATTTGTTGATACCGTGAATGAAGAAAAAAACTAGTCTCCCTTGCAAACAGGATGTTTGCTGCAAATCTCGGTGGGTCTTACCGGTCAACGTTCTCGGTCTAATGTACGGTTTCACAGCTCGATGTATGAGCATTGCTCGCCACAGCTATTCTTGGGGATAGCCATGTCGAGCGTTCGTCCCCTCCTCCACGATGTTTCGCTTGCTGCTGCCTCCAACGTGGGAGGTGAAACGTCGCGAAGGAGAGATGAGCAACACTCGACGCGGCTATCCCCAAAGAACAGCTATGGAGAGACATTTTCAGTCTTAAGTCTATTTCTACGTAGCATAATCTCATCTCATCTCATTGTCAGAAACCGCTTATTCCTGTACAGGGTCACGGTGAGCTGGAGCCTATCCCGGCAGACTACTGGGATGTAGTATAATAATAATAATGATTATTACTATTATTTACAGACCATGTCCAGTACTATTCTGGACGAAGACCTTGTCGTGACATGTCAGTCATCGTGCGTATCGTTTTGACCATGCTGTACTGTAGTGCAGCTTGGCGCAGGTTTGTGAAGGGGATTTCGGTGACAAGTCGTAATGAATCCTTACACGCCAAGTCACGACAGCGGTGATGATTGAGGTTGGAAACGTGGCTTAGCCGGTTCATGTGTTGGTTGGCAAAGGTTGGTGGTGCTGGGGGTGGGGTGGGTGTCCAGGACTGGTTCAAACATTATGCACCACCAATGTCACCAGGTTCATAATCCACTAACCCCTGTACCACCACGCTCGACGTAAAAAAAACGTTTGCGCCATTCACTTAACATAGACTGGACAAGCGGTGCTGTGGTTAGGGCAGTCGAAAGGTCCTGAGTTCATAACTTCATCGAGGTCAAGTCACTTCGTGATCACTCTTCTGGTATTTATAATATGAATCTAGATACACAAATACAGTTCTTGTTGTTGATTTGCCGTTCATACGTCGTGGTCATTGGTTGCTGACATGCCGTTTTCTCCACAGCTCTGTGCAGCGTTTTGTGACCCCCGGGTGAAAAGCGCTCTAGAAGTGCAATTATTGTTATTGTTACATTTTACAAAACGGGGAAGGCAAAGGGAAACTTCTGATAATAGCACACGACTTCTGATATCAGCACAGCTGGCCTCAATTTTGGGAGCGGTGTTTATATCTCTTCCCTTGCCACGGGTATGTGAAATATTCAGCTCTGGTTGTTTCTTTCATACGGAATTTAAAAAAGCAACGGACCTAGTTTAAAATGTTCACTTTGAAGTCATGTTGGCATGTGAGGTTGCCAGATGTACTCATCGTGCAGCTCCTGCACAGGTGCTTGCGGCGCAGCGATTGGCAATGCGAGCGATGGATTTTGCCTCGGCACAATTAACGAGACGCCTTCATTTCCTACTTATGAAGGAGGTGGTGGCCGCACCGCCCAATGCATTATTTTAACCGCTGGCTCATGACCGCCCACAAGATCGGTGCAGAATCGTTTTGAGCGGGGAGACCCTCAGACATTCACAGTCACGTCGCAAAATATCAAGTTGCTTTGTATCAACCCATGAATCCGTGTCCAGCACGGATAGGCAGAGCGCAGCCTCGGGGGAAGCTGAGTGGATGTCGCTACTGAATTTAACCGAGGTTCACAGTGTGGTCTCCATGGTCTCTGAATTTCCACATTCACATTCCCCTGTCACGGGAAGAAAATTCCTCCACTAATTTACACAGATGCATGCAGTTAGCTGCACATATCTGTGCGGTTAGCAGTTATCTGCACGTATCTGGGAGGCAGGGTATCTATGCAGTGGTAACATCTGTGCCTCACAGAAATAAGGTCCTGCCTGACGCGGTCCGATGCCTGCCTCGGGTGCCTTTCTGTGTGGAGTCTGTGTTTTCTCCCCCTGTTCTGCGTTGGTTTCCTCCACGGTCTCAGGATTTCTCCCACAATAAAAAAAACACTAATTAGTTGATGATTGCTTCAAAAAGCTGCTCTCTTGGGACAGCCGCGTCGATTGTTCCCTCTCCCTCCATCGCGACGTTTCACCTCACACGTTGGAGGCATCTTAAGGCGCTGTGTGTGAAGACGCCTCCAAAGTGTCAAGTGAAATGTCGCGATGGAGGGAGAGGGGAAGCGATCGACGCGGCTGTCCCGAGAGCAGCTTTTTGAAGCAATCATCATGCATCGAGCCGTGAAAACCTACATCATTACACTCTAATTAGTTGGCCAATATAATATATAGAACGCAGTATCGGGCAAGCTGGCACCGGCTAACCGCTTGGCTGACTCCCCCTTTCTCTGCGGTTACCTCGCACCTCTGATTTCTATTCTCTTCGAATGAATACCTTCGACGTTGAAAGAATTGTGTTTATATTGTGTTTATTACCATTAACTGGGGCGGCACGGTGGCCCAGTGAGTAGCGCTGTCGCCTCACAGCAAGAAGGTCCCGGGTTCGAATCTCGGCTCGGGTGCGAATCTCCGCTCGGGTGCCTTTCTGTATGGAGTTTGCATGTTCTCTCCCCGTGTCCGCGTGGGTTTTCCCAGGGCACTTCGGTTTGCTCCCACAGTCCAAAAAACATGCCACTGCATAGGTTAATTGGCTTGTGGATGAAATTGCCCACAGCGCCCGGTGTTGGACTGGCGTCCCAGCAAGGGTATGTCCCTGCCCTGCGCCCTGTGTCTGCCGGGATAGGCTCCGGCTCACCGCGACCCTGTACAGGACTCAGCGGTTTTTGACAATGAGATGAGATGACCATTAACTGTTCCGTCGTTAGTCATGCTACTCATGCTCTTAGAATTGTTCAACCATTTGTCAGTGTACTGTTGGATGAAGGCGTTACTATGCTGTCCTTGTATTTGAGGTTTATTTTTTTTTATTTTACCATACATCACCAGACTCTTTTGTGAAGGCGTCGGGTGGATTCACTGAACCGGTTCAGATATCTCACTCGAGCGATGTGAACCACGGACGGGATTCGAATTCGGGTCTCTGGGTTTATGACGCAGTACTACTGTCCCATCGCTCCACCTTGTGCTCTGAAAGAAAATCCGTAAAATTGGGACGCTATTTCTTTATTTATCCAGGCAAGTATTTGTGACAATGGGATGCTGATGTGGAGAGGCTTTCGCTGTCTTGAGTCGCATTGTCCTCTGTCCCACCACGGCACAGGAGACCGACACAATCACTGCCGATCGCGCTCCCGGTTAATTTCCCCCGGCACCGCTGACGAACAAAACGATGAATCAGTCGCGCATGCAGTCTCATTCTACGTATATGTATGTGTGTACATACACACATCTAAACATAGATTCCCCCCCCCCTCCCGTGTAGCTTTACAGACCGCACGCCCAGCCACCTTTATCTCCCTATTAATCGAAAAGTGTAAGTGTATATAATACTACAGCTATTATAACTGGAATGGCACATAATGCTTTTTGCCGGTACAATTTTCGTTGAATGTTGTCAATGCTCCCTTAACATCCGCCGTGAAGCAGATAGCATGTGTTTGCGTTTAATTCGACAGCAGTATTAACCAGGGCTGCTTGACGGATTCGAAATGTGAACATCTACACCAAGCGGCAAATGCCTCCATGCTGTGCCGTGATTGACGTGGCGGTGGTGATAGTAAACGGGTGCTATGGTGACCTCAATTATGCCTTGTACTCACACCCGCACGTTTGGCGACCCCTGATAACATGTAAAAAAGTAAAGGTGCAGCCCTGAAATAGCTCCCTCTTGCCAGTGCTGGCAAAAATCTCGCCACTCGAGAGCTCTAGAGAAGACCGATAGACGCAGTTATGATCCCTGGTTACCTGCTCTCTGTATTGCAGTCTGCGGTGTACGTGACATAAGAGACTTGCGAATTTTTTTGTCCGTTTTTCTGCCGGACCATTTGGGAGTTGGATCCTGCGTAGAATGTTAATGGATATATCCTTCGATCGTTAGCCGTTGGCCGGTGTGTGGCTAACGCTGCCGTGTCTGTATTTACACCGCTCTCCCGCCCTCTCCTCCCATTCCTCCCCCCCTTCATCACCGCACCCCCGTCCCTGACGCGCTTGCACGCGCGGACCTCCCCGCCACCCTCCTGCGTAGGAAGCGATGGAGCACAGCTCGTGCAGACGCCTCTTCATCACGCGTGTCCTGCAGACAATGGAGGCTGACACCTTCTTCCCAGACATGGACATGGACAAGTTCAAGCTCCTGCCGGGGTGGGTGGTTGTGTGCGTGTGCGGGGAGCCGTAGTATAGCGTTTGGCACACTGTACTATGAACCCGGCATCCCAAGTTCGATTCCCGCTCACGGCCAACACCACCAATGATTTTCCGAACCGGTCCTGGGCATCCAATGGGTCGAGTCAACCTCAAATGAGTATCTAGTGCATTCGTACACATCGTCGCTAGAGAGACAAAAAGCGGCCGGGCGTGGTGCTGACCACGAACCCCTTGTGTGCTGTGCTGACCTTTACAGGTGCTCGCTAACTTGCACGCGACCCTACAGTCTGTTGAAGTATTATTGGGAATATTGTTTCAACATTCACACCCAAGGCAATGTCACAGTGTCTCCTTTTGGCCCGAAAGAGTATTCAAAAATAGGGTGCTTTAGGCCTCCATTGGAGACAGTAAAAATACGGATTCCCTTGGTGAGAGCCGGTCGTCCTTCCCATAGATGAGCATCGTTATATCCCGCTAAGTGATGTCGTGCCCATGAGGCCGCCATTCTCAACCGGCGGGTCGTGACCCATCAGTGGGCTGCGAGCACCACCTAGTGGTCCGTGGAGACCGGAGTGGGCCGAGCTGATCTTTAGGTGCAAAAGTTGAAGATTCCCTGCCTGAAGGGAGTGTTTGAAATTATAGACAAACCGGGCAAAGAACTGCATATTGGGGCTTGTGATGAATAGTAAGCAAATCAAAAGTGACGGACCTACATTTACTGAACAAGAGAGGATGGCTGTTGGAGGGGCTCAGCTGGAAAAGGCGTAAGTCGTGCGTGTCTGTGGTGGTTACGGAAGGCAAACTAGGGTCAAAGTGACGAAGCAGACGTCAGAATGCTGCGCGTTTGGGAAACGCCGCGCCGGTAACGACACGTGATAATTATCTGGCTCGACCTAGCTTGTGGACGTTGTTTGAGACTGCGGCCCGTAGAGAAAGCGGGGCGCCGATGTGCATGCTCGGAGGTCATACCGGGAGGAGCAGTAACAAGACGCACGCGTGGACGAGAAAACAATCGCGCGTTCCAGACATAGTCTCGGCTTTCGAAGGAAGTGGGCAGGCTTGGGCTGAGCACGTGACGACTGTAACGGACAATAGCCGATCGTCGAGACCAATGATGGCAGCTAAAAATGGAACGCTGAGAGAGGGTGGCCCCACAAAAATGGTCCAGTGACATCGGCTTGCTGTCATTTATTCAATGCCCGCTTAATGCTGTACAGGCTCGCAGGGGGGCCGAAGCCTATCCCGGCCAACAGGGTGCAAGGCGAGGGAATACCCAGGATGTGATGCCAGTATATCGCAGGGCACACTTTTTGGAGCTATTTACTCAGCAGGCCAATAAACCTCGGTAGGAGCTTGTATTTGGACGGTGGGAGGAAACCGAAGTACCTAGCGAAAAGCCACGCGGGCACGGGGAGAGAGAGAACTCGCAAACAACACATAGAAAGGCGCCCGAGCTGGGAATCGAACCCGGGACTTTGTTGCTGTGAGTCGCCAACGCTACTCACTGAGCAACCGTGCACCACCATCGGTCACATGCAGAAGTGAAACGGCTCGACGTTTCATGGAACCGTGAATAACGGCGGCGATGTGGGCAGGCCATCCAACAGCAGTGGATAGATAATGATGGTGGTTGAGTATTGTCGTGCAGTCGTTGGTGACAAGGCTGAGACCATCAACTCACTTTGCTTTGGAACCCGGTTGGAGTGCGAGCGGCTGAACCCTGAATCCGAAGCAAGGATCTTGGCGGTGCTGGCTCAGCGTCCCTGACACGGCTGTTGTGAACCCCACAAGCCACGTGGTGACCTTATGTGTCTGTGAGCAGCAATGTGTTGCTTTCGTTTGTTTCGACCTCTACAGTTAAAATCTGTGTCCACAGGAGACTCTCTTAAGTTAATTAGTGGCGTAACCGGCTGTTGCGATTGATTGTGAAATAGCCAGTCCTTGATCAAAGGTCAAAGTCTGATTACGGCTTTAGGCATTATAACTCCACTGCTGGATGCTGGCTCTCTTAATCCGTCATTGTCTCACGATTCTGCAATGTTAACGCACTGCTCGGCCACCGGCACGTGAGACAATTTCACCGCCGCGTCTGCTCGGCGCATGGCGGGACTTGTGCCGGGAGCCGGCATGTGGGCGACGCCATCTCCATGTGCTCCCAACGAACCCCACAGCCCCGGCTCAGTGGCGCAATCCCCGTTCACGTGGACATTTGTGGAGTACATCTGCAGCACCGAGGTGCCGGGACATTTACACTGGCGCGGAGAGAGATCGATCTGGCGGTTTGGGCTTCTGGGAGATAACGCTGGCGAGTTTGGGTGGTAGATGTGGTGGTGGACGTGACGGTCGACAGGCTGATAGCAAGTCAGCGTGAGGGAGGGGGGAGGTTGTGGGTGGACAAGCAAAGAAGTGGCTGCATGGAAGAAGCTAAATTTAGACGACACGAATCACAGAGGGAGCCGGCGATAATTAAATTTTCATTCCCTTGTCGGAGCCTCGTTTCTCCTGTGCGCTGTGTTCTCCCTCCTTCCCCTCCCTGCCTCCCTCCTTCCATCCCCTCCCTGCCTGTCCCTCTTCCCTCCCTCCGGATTACCTCTCTGCTCTCCCCGTTTAACTCCCAATCCTGTCAGCCATGCCCCGTTAAGCGGTTGGTGAGGCCCGCTGTTGCTCCGCGGCGGCGGCGGCGGCGGCGGCGGCGGCGGCGGTGCAGCCGTTGTTGTTGGTGCTGCTTCGATTAAATTGCACATCGACGTAATTTAATGTGCTGTTCTGTTACGTCCATAATTGTCGTGCAATCACCCGGAATGTGCCCAGTTGCTGAGATCTCAAAATACGAGTCCGTGTTTTAGGCTGGATAGTTTTTGGATGGGAGATGATGGCGCATAGCCGTGTTGTCTTGGCCTCACACTTCTTTGCGGTTGGCGGTGCAGCAGAATCCATCGTCCCTACTGCCTGCCTTCACCAGCCTGCATTGAGTAGCTTAGCGGTGTATGGGGCAAAACATTTCCCATGGCGCGCGTGATGCAGAGATGCTCTCCTCCAGGAACGGGTCGGACAAAAGGATCGTTCATTCATTATTAATATCCGCTTAATCCTGTACAGGATTGCGGGGAGCCGGAGCCTACCCTGGCAGGTAGAGGGTGCAAGGCGGGTGAATACCCAGGATGTGACGCCAGTACATTGTAGGGCACACTTTTTGAGGCAGTTTACTTAGCAGGCCAATGAGCCTAGTTATCAACATGACTTTGGACGGTGAGAGGAAACCGGAGTACCCGCTCAAGGACTGTTCACGCGTGAGAGTATTGTAAGTTTCCTTTCCTGTAACATCGGGATCTGTATATTATATGGCAGGAGGGCTGTCATTCCGTATTGCTTAATTTTACGATTGGTTGGTCATGTCACGTGAAAACTGAGCTGCTCGCCAGATCCTCTGCAGTGTAGGCTGTTCTCTCGGCTCAGAGCTGATCGCACCATCGCAATCTAGCGTTGCCTGTAAAACATAATCCAATTAAACGCTGCTCGCACAGTCACCACGCCAGCGTCATGAGACGACGAATCAATCCGGCATGCTTGCAGGGCAAGCAGCGCATCACCCCATGTACTAGTGAATGGCGCGAAAACAACAGATCAATCAGCGCAATTACAAAAAATCCGCTGTCGTTCTGTTTGGAAATTCTGCACGCGAGCAGCAAGGCTCGCAGCTATTAATAATAATTGCACTTATAGAGCGCTTTTCACCCGACGGTCACAAAGCGCTGCAGCGAGCTGCGAAGGGAACGGCACGTCAACAATGACAGAGAATGGATAATCAGCAACAGCAACGCATTTGGGTTCTTTATTTTACAAATTCGAGGTGTGGAGAGAACGGCATATCAACAACATCAGGACAGTTCAACTGAAATTCAAATAGCAAGAAATCATAGGACAGAAAATAAGAAATATTAAAAAAAGAAAATTATTTTTGAACAGAGGAAGGAATAAGTGTTCCCAACCAGGTGCAGGTTGGCAGAGAGCCATCATCCCGGCACGACAACTTTGAGCCGCATCAACAGTCCAGGCCAAGGGGCTTGAAAGCCTTATGGAACAAGTGAGTCTTGAGACGAGATTTGAAGATGCCCAGGGACTCAGCCGATCGAATCTCCAATGGAAGGGCGTTCCAGAGTCTGGGAGCAGCGCACGAGAATGCTCTGTCACCCATCGAATGAAGGTGTGATCTGGGCACATGCAGCAAGCTGCCCGTATTGGAGGATCGAAGTTGTCGTGTTGAGGAGGGTGCCTGAAGTAGGTAACGGATGTGTCGGAGCAGCGCCAGTGAGAGCCTTGTAGGTGAGGAGGATCTGAAAACAGTCCTGTTTTTCACCGGTAACCAATGGACAGACATCAGCACTGGGGATTTGTGATGGTGGATGGGTGTGCGGGTGAGGATTCTAACAGCAGCATTCTTCACACGTTGGAGACGATTGATCAGGTGGGCAGGGGTGCCAGGGAGCAGTGCATTGCAGTAATCGATACGTGGGATGAAGATGTGTATTAGCTTCTCAGCATCAGGGGGTGACAGGATGTTGTACAGTCTGCCTATATTTCTGAGATGGAAATAGGCTACCTTCGTCACCTTGTAATAAGTAGAACAGGTTTTTACCATTTCTGGAAATTATACACGTGTTAAGATCTTAAAACACCAAAATAGACACCTTTCACAATGTGTCTAGTTTGCAAAAGCGACACATACTTGTGGCAAAAAATGCAAACAGGAAGCTTTGATAGCATATGCATTGTCCTTCAAACTGATTGGCGTACACCAGACATGGCTTTCTTTTGAGCCTGATTGTCAGTGTTAGCCAGATGTTGCCAAAGGGCAGTTAACTCAGGACAATGCAATATCAATGCTTAGTAGCTCAGGTGGAGCTATGTAAGCTATGGGTACTTTTTGCCAGTGTACATATGTATTAAGTAGAACCGGTTTTTACCATTTCTGGCAATTATACACAGCTTCCTGTTTGCTTCCTGTTTGCAGTGTGTGTGGCTTTTGCAAACTAGACACATTGTGAAATGTGTCTATTTTGGTGTTTTAAGATCTTAACACGTGTATAACTGCCAGAAATGGTAAAAACCTGTTCTACTTATTACATATATACACTGGCAAAAAGTACACATAGCTTCGTCACCTTGTTGATGTGCGTCTCGAAGCTGAGTGAGGAATCGAGTCACACCGTGACTCCGAACTGCCTTAGCAACTTCAACAGTCTGGTCATCAAGCATCAATTGGATTGGTTCAGCCTTGGATAAGTGTGTGGGGTTCCCATAAGCAAAACTTTTGTTTTGTCGCCATTTAGTTTTAGGAATTTTGAATTGAGCCAGGCCTTCACAGTTGATAGTGAGCAGGACATGCAGAGACCAGACGCATTGAAGGATGACTTTGCGTGGATATAGATTTGATGTCATTGGCATAGCAATGGTAGCTGAGATTGAGGCTGCGTAGGAGACGGCCAAGTGGTTGTATGTAGATGCTGAAGAGGAGGGGACCAAGAACTGAACCCTGAGAAACTCCAGACGAAACACGATGGACCTCTGAGTTTTGTCCTCCGTGGCTTATGAACTGCTTCTGGTCAGAGTGGTTGGAGTTCCGCCAATGCAGGGTGGAGCCAGAGACCCTAATACCCTCCAGTCGCTCAAGTAAGATTTGGTGGTCAATGGTATCAAAGGCAGTACTCAGGTCTAGGAGGACAAGAATAGTTGGCAAGCCTTCATCAGCAGCGACGAGTCGACCATTAACTACTTTGACCAGAGCAGTTTCAGTACTATGGCCGAATCTCAACCCAAATTGGAAGGGATCGAGGAGGTCATTGTTGAGAATGTGTTTCTGGAGTTGCACGGCTACTGCACGTTCAAGGACCTTAGAGAGTAATGGTAGATTTGAGATGGGGCAATAATTTTCACGAATGCTGCAATCGAGGCCATGTTTTTTTTAAGCAGGGGTAACCGTGGCACATTTGAATAGTGGGGGAACGATGCCAGAGCGAAGTGAGTTATTAAAGCGATTAGTGACGAAAGTGGCAAAGGATTTGAAATTTGCACGGATGATTTTGGACGAGAAGAGGCCCAGGGAGCAGTTTGTGGGCCGAAATCTAGTAACTAAAGAAGAGACATCGGATTCCATTAACTCGGAAAATTCCAGGTGATTTGAGGTCGAGGTAGGCGGAAGAACATTTATTGAGGTATTGGTTGGTGGTTGAGGCTGGGTAGAGATACGTTGGGCTTCATTTTTTTCTGAGAAAAACTGAATCAACGGATCCACCTAATCGTTATTAGTGAGGAGAGGTGAGGGCGAATGACTGGTTGTACGAAGGAGCTGATTAATCGTAGATAAAATAATATTGGGCTTGTCACAAGTATCAGCCAGAATGCTGGAAAGATGGCTGGTACGGGCAGAGTCAAGTGCCTTCTGGTAGCGGAGGCATTGTTCCTTAAATATTTAAGCATGAACGGTGAGGCCAGATTTTGTCCAAGTCCGTTTGGCCCTGCGTGCATTCACCTTGAGATTCCGGAGTTCAGCAGTATACCAGGGGGATGGTTTTCCGTTTGAGACATCGCGTGATTTTAATGTGGCCAAATCATCCCATATGCTAGATAGCACGCAGAGTGAGCCGAGGCGGAGAGTGAAGTACTATTGATTGCGGCGGCGAATATGTCTGGAGTGAGGGCGTTAAGGTTTCGAAATGGGATTTGGTGCTTAGTGATGGAAATTGGAGGCGGTACTTGAAGATTAAACCACACAGCGGAATGATCAGGCAGACCTGGATAAGTGACGGATAGGTTGGTTACCGATATGCCCCATGAGCAAACCAAATCGACAGTATGGCCGCATCTGTGAGTGGCAGATGTCACGTGTTGAGTGAAGCCAAGTGAGGTCATAGTGGCCATGAGATCTCTTGCAAGAGGGCTCTTTAGAGAGTCGACATGGGTGTTGAAATCGCCAAGAATAAGGATCCTTTCAGAACTGGAGCACATTTTAGAAAGCAGCTTCGACAGTACATTGACAAAAGAAGAGGAGGTTCCAGGTGGGTGGTAGTGCAGCACTAACTTCACAGGTTGAGCTGAATTACAATCCAGATACATATGCTCACAGCAGGGTGTCGTAAAATTTTCCCGTGTGAAAGCTGTGTTCTCCGTAACTTTGATACCTTTTTGTGAGGAATCACAACCTTGGTTTTTAACGTGATTTCGTGATTCAGGCTGCAGATTATTGCTGTTACTGCACCACCATCCCCCTGTTAAATTGAAATACACAAGCCCACTCATTATTATAACATGGCCTAATTTGCGATTATTAATTGCTCGGAGGAAAAAAATCTTAATTACAATTATAATTAAGGAACCCTAAAGGTTAGACACATACATAGACACATGGGGACATGCCAACCCACTCGGGATGAGTTTTGGACAAAAAATAACTTGGTGTTCAGATTTCATCATCATTATCAATACCCGCTTAATCCTGTACAGAGTCGCGGGGGGCTGGAGCCTATCCCGACAGACAGAGAGCGCTAGGCGAAGCTACATGCAGGATGTGATGCCAGTACATCGCATGGCACTGGGGGCAATTTACTCAGCAGGCCAATTAACCTAAGCAGCAACGTTTCTTTAGTGGGAGGAAACCGGAATACTTGGCGAAAACCCACGCGGACACCGGGCGAACACCCAAACTCCACACAGAAAGGCATCCGAGTCGGGAATCGAACCCTGGTGCTTTTTGCTGGGAGGCGACAGCGCCTCACAGCAATTGACTTCGCCACCGTGCAGGTCAATTTCAAAGTAACGTAATTTTTTTTATTATGGATAATTTACTTAATAACCAAATGCATCTTCTTGATAACAAAAGTGATACCAAATGATACTTAACATCTTTGGTGAGAAAATAACTGTAGTGATGTAAAGCAAGTGAAGCCGTTTCCTTTGACATCTTTAGGAAATAATTATTTGATATAAATCTGAAGCAAGTGTTTGTATCATTTGACATTCTGTGTATCTAGGTCAAGGGTGTAGAACATCGAGCCCGCAGGCAGATCTGGCTCGGCTGTACACATTTTGTTTCGCCCGTAAATAATCAAACATCATTTAATTTAGAATGACAACGACTTAATAGATTTTTGGCTGACATAGGCCTATATCGCTGTCACCTACTCTGCTGGATTCTCAAAATCTGGAATCTGCTAGAGTGGATTTCTTGTGTATATATTATTACATATCAAGTAGATACACTGCATACTTTCAACATGTTAATCTGTTTTCTGAATCGAGGGCCTTTCCACACTATGTGGTTCGTCGGGTTTACTCATCATCCTAGGCACTTGATGCGTGCGGGGAGCATAGACGCGGGAGAAGGGAGTCTAGTACAACATTAGAATTAATTGCACTGCCGCCACTGCTGTCCACAGCACAGGCCCACGCGGTAGCCTGCAGCAGCCGCTGCGTTCCAGGGTTGCCCAGCCGACGCTCCAGGCTCAGCTCTATTTAACTGTTGGGCTCCAAGCAGATGGAGCGCATTCCGAGCGTATACGTGCAGGCTGCTTTGTGAGCAGCGCTGCTGCCTCACAGCAAGATGGGGCTGGGTTCGATTCCTGGCTCAGGTACCCTTTCTCTGTCGCGTTTGCATGTTTTCCTCATACCCTTGTGGGTTTTTACTTGGTACTCCGATTTCCTCCCACAGTCCAAAGACATGCTGCCTAGGTTAATTGTCGTGACTAAATTGCCCCCGATGTCCTGAATTATTGTAATTTGCTTACCTCTCCCCGCTGGATAACTGCTCAACTCTTCCAGCTGAAATAAAAACTGATTAACAGACATTCTGTGTATACAGAATTTTGCTTTAATGCAAATAAGCATTTCGGAATTAAATTTTGATATACGGAAGTAACAGAGATTATTATACTCTACCTTTAAAATATAATTCGATATACGGAAAGTCACTTCACAGAAGGATTTAAAGGCACATATATCAACGGATGACTGTAGAAACATGTATCATTATCACAATACCAGCTTCATCCTGTAACAGGGTCGCGGGGGGCCGGAGCCTATCCCGGTAGACAAAGGGCGCAAGGCGGGGCTATACCCAGGATATGACGCCAGTACATGGCAGGGCACTGTGGGAAATTTATTAAGCAGGCCAATTAACCTAGACATCAGCATGTCTTTAGATGGTGGGAGGAAAACGGAATACCCGGCGAAAATTCACGGGGAGAGAGAACACGCAAAATCCACATGGAAAGGCACCCGAGCAAGGAATCGAACCCGGGTTCTTCTTGCTGTGAGGCAGCAGCGCTACACACTCTGCCACCGTGCCGCCCCATACATATGTATGACAATCTGAATATGTTGTATTCCATCAGCTAACATTCACGCATGGTGGAATGTTGATACGCGTGGTCGTGATTCCGTACAAGAAGAGAATCTTATTTGTGCGGATGTAGGTTTTTCACGGCTCAATGCATGAGAAGTGCTTACAAAGTAATTCTTTCGGGATAGCCGTGCCGAGCGCTCCTGCTATTAAACCCGTGACGTTTCACCTCCGATGTCGCGAGGAGCGATTCTCAGAAATGCGTTTGTTTCATAGTTACGTCACATTGACAGCAGTCGCGCAATACTTTGCGTCATCTGCACGGGTTTGCCATCGTTATCCTAAACAGCGTCGTGGTACGTGTACATCCTTATTTGTCTAAGCGTACATGCACAGTTCGATGCACGTATTGTGAGTGTAAGAATATATATCTATTAATCCATGCATGATGACACGTGTAATATACATACATATGCATACGTAGACAATTTACATACGTATAATTGCATATATATGTTTAAACATATATACTGTAATATAGTAATAATATTTAGGCACAGACGTGTACATGCACGCACTTGAATATATAGCGGAAGCAAATGCGTTATGTAATGCGTACTTCGCCCATGTACACACAGACACGCGTACGGGTACTGTAGCGTAGCGGTTAACGCATTGAACCATGAACCATGTGACCTGAATTTGATTCCTGGCGACGGATAACATCTGTGATCTCGTAACCTCCGCGCCATTACCAACCCATACTGGTTAGGTATGGTTGGGAATCGAACTCGGGTGACGAGGTCTATAGCTCGCCACCACAACTGCACCCCACCCCTTTACAGTGCACGCAAATCAATGATCTTTAAAAAAAATCTGGCAATCGAGCTTACGAGAGAAAAAACGTTTTTGGGGAGGAAAACCATGGTTTGTTATTCGCGCAATTCATTGAATGGCATCGCGATTCTTGGGCCTCGGTTCGCATCGGTGTCTCTGCGCACCGTCGCGCCCGCGATTACACGAACACACGCTTGTATTCAACGCTCCACCCACGTGCGGGTTGCAGGTGTAATATTTATGGGGTTATTAATAGCGGGGTATTCACGTAGGCGCACTGCACGCGCGCGCACGCATAGATGCGCGCGCGCGTGCGCGCTCTCGCCTGCTGCCGTGGGGGCCGCAGTTGTCTAAATTTGGCTCGGACCCCCCCCCCTCCCTTTGAAATCGGTTGTACCACTGACGGGAAGGCGACGATGACCGGTTGTGGTTGTTTTTCTCTTCTGCTGGTTCTGACAGCTCAGTCTCATGTGGCGCTCGCCGCTAGGTGCTCGACAACAGCACGTTCCCTTGGTTTTATTTGACTTTTTTTATGGGGGGGGGGGGTGCTGATCAAATCCCCCTGGATGCATCTGACCTCGTCTGATCTTGGAAGCTAAGCAGGTTTGAGCCTGCGCAGCGCACTGCTCGGATGGATGATCACTGTGTAGCATTCATTCATTATCAAAACCTGCTAAGTCCTGTAGAGGGTCGCTGGGGACCGGATCCTATCCTGGCCAACAGAGGGCACAAATACCCAGGATGTAATGCCAGTACATTGCAGGGCACACGTTTTGGGGACATTTACTCCCCAGGCCAATAAACCTAGGCAGCAGCGTATTTTTGGACAGTGGTAGGAAACTGGAGTATCCAGCGAAAACCCACACGGGTACAGGGAGAGAGAGAGAGAACTCGCAAACTCCACATAGAAAGGCACCCGTGCCGGGAACCAAACCCGGGACTTCTTGCTGTGAGGCGGCAGCGCTACTGACTGCACAGCCACCGCGCAGCCCTCTGTGCGAGGTTGCTATAATTTTAAGATCACTGCGGTTGTCGGTAGCACCAGGGCAGCGGAATGCGCTTCTGATTTGTATTTGTCTGCTCCCATCTCTACGGTCCCTGTTGTGTGTCGAATCATTACGTTCCTAAACATAATCATTACGTTCCTAAACATAATCATTGCGTGCCTTATTATATTCCCAATAACAATAACCGTGGTGCATGTTCGCTCTATGTGCTGGCAGCTGCTTCTTCAGTTACTTGAAAAGCTCCCAGTGGACACAGCGAAACGTCGGGCACGGTGCCGAAGGACGCGCGGCACAACCCAGAAAACAGCGGGGATAGCCTGTGCCATCGCCATAAACGCCGTACGTTGTGATAGTCGTTACTCCGTGGTAATGACTGGTGCTTGTCCCCCGCACTGCTTCTCTCGCGCTTCCTGCACGCGCAGGTTTCCTGGCGTTCCCGTGGGGTTGCACGAGGACAAGGGAATCAAGTTCCACTTCGAGGTGTACGAGGCGGTGGACGCCGGAGGCCAGTGAGCCGCGACGCTTTCATCACCGCCCGCCCCGCCAGCGGCCGGGCTCGGTGATCCACGGCCGGGATTTGTTTCGTCGCGTTCCTTTAACTGTTTGTCCAAACTGCTTGTCGAGGTCAACTCGTGGTAAGGAAGAGGCCAAAATCATCGTTAACAGGGCCATACAAGAAATATTAACAGCCCAGTTCATAGCCAGTGATCGCAAATGCATCAGGAAGTTGAACCGGTTACTAAAAATAAATAAAATGACGTGTTGAATGCCATCACCTCATTCCACATTCATTGTAAGGCTTGCAATTTCGTATTTTTGTTTGATTGCACGTAGGTAGAATGTGTGTCGTAAATCCCTCCACCACCAAAATACAGCCATTTTTTAACCGCTTCAGCAGCGCCACTCGCTTGTTGGAGAGAAATATGACATGGTTTGTGTGCAATTTTGCAATTACGAGGTTACTATGTGCCATGTTGATTCCATAAATATCGAACCTTGAATCGCTGTAGGCAGGCGAGTTGTCATCGGGCGAGCGGTGGTGATGGTGGGGACGAGTTGTATGGAAATTCTAACTTCAACCTTCCCTGTCATTGATCAACTGGTTCCAGTGAACAGTCTCTTTCCGACAGGACCTGTACTCTACCACTTCAATAATTCCTGCACAATTTCCGCTACATAGCACCTAATGCACCTCTCATGCGCAGTCGTTAGTGTTAAAACAGCCTGTTAATTCTTGCAAGGCCATATTATTAAGGTTAGCATGGTGTTGGCCCTCTCTGTTTAGTAAAAATCAAGTACAAAAAACGTTGCCTGTCAGTATAATCGGTGGTGATGATAACTCGATGATGGTGGTACTAACGTTTTTTAAAAAATGGTGTTTGGGAACATTATCGTTCCCTTTCCAACTGTCGCATATCCGCTGTGACCAGTTAACTGCTCGCACCCAGGGCAGTATGTCGTGGTGGTGACTTTTTCCACATTTACACCTAGAGCTCGGTTCTCAGTGGGCAAGTTGGATATGCGACATATTGTGGAATGACTGGGGGGGCAAAGGTTTAACAGTGATGATGTTTACCGCGTTCCCGAAATGGCTTGCTGCAATAAAAGTATTTTCTCTGACGTGCACAAAGATTCACCATAATTGCAGCTTTTCATTTCTACTTTAACACCCACCAAATCATCTTACAACAGGGACATATTCCGTTGCCTTATATTTTGGGAATGGTATAGGCTTGAAGGAACCGTTGAGCTATGTAAGTCCTTTTAACAGATGTCTAGTGGAGAGGGATAAGCAAGTTACATCTCAGGGCACCGGGAGCATTTTAGTCAGGACAATAGCCTAGGCAACATGTGTTTGGACTCTGGGTGGAAACTGGGCCACTGGACGAAAACCCATGCAGACATGGAGAACACACAATCTCCAAACAGAAATATGACCGAGCCGGGATTCGAACTCGGGCCCTTGTTTCTGTGAGGCGCCAGCGCTGCTCATCGCACCACCGTGTCACAAAATTCAATTGATCTGGATAAAATAACGTAACTTGAAGGATTTCAGATCTCGTTCCGCTGTTCCCCAATGCGCAGGTGACGCGCTTCTCGCTGAGAGTTGCGGAGGGACGCTTTATCTCGCGACACTGGCGGCACAACTGGAATAACATTGGGGTGGAGAGGCATCAAGGAAACAATCAATGGGGCGAATCGCCAAGGCGCGGCGTGTTTGTCGGCCGTTTTTTTCTTTTATTAAGTCACGAATCTCCAGAGAAAGCTTTCTCTCTTGTCATGATGAACCGAGCAAGCCAATGTAACATTTCCATTTTATTGTCTACAATGAGCCACCGCGAACGACATCAATTTAACTGTACTATCCTTGCTTCAATTCAGTGGTGAATTGAAGGCCTCCTCCCCATGCCACGTGGACGTTGTCTGATCATATGTTACCCCACTGGCCGTTGTACGTTGGCGATCTCACTCCCCATGGCAAGCAATTTAAACTTGGGTTATAGCATAGTGTGCCAGCCGCTGCACCACCGCTCGATGCCTGATCCGTCTCAATGATCTGCATCGCAAATAATTGCTCAGTAGAGGATTCGTAATGCATCTCATCTCATCTCATTGTCTGAAACCGCTTAGTCCTATACAGGGTCACGGTGAAGCCGGAGCCTATCCCGGCAGACAGGGCGCAAGGCAAGGATATACCGACGATGGGACGCCAGTCCATCGCCGTCGTAATGCATGCATCAATGTTTATTACGAAGCTACCCACATTTATTTGTGCGTTTTAGTTTGTGCATGAATGTACTGGGTTGACATCACAGCCACGAGATGCACTAAACATGTCCTTGCATCACTGCCTTGTATGGTGACAATCGCTGAGGTTGTACTGATGAAGGTTTTTCACGGCTCAAAGAACACAAAGAGGACCTGGAAGGAGACGAATAGGGGACTGCTGTTCGACATCAAGAAGGACACGAGCGGAACACTTCGCAACGCCTTGCAGACACGTGGCACAACACGTTTTATATGATCCAGCCGATCCATTTCGAAGCGCCTGACAATACCTCCAACGCGGGATGCGAAACGTCGAGAAGACGGGACACGGCCGTCTCGAATGACAGAGCCGCGGTACGGATCTCAACGACGCGAATTGCAACAGGCGCTCAGCCGCTAAAACAAATGACATCGGTTAACACATGGAATCTCAACATCCCCTCACGTGGATAAATAAGGGACCTCAATCAAAACCGTCGTGAACCCAGGCAAGAGATCCTGCCTGGTTAAATAAAGGACACTGATCCATTGTGCGGCGGCTAACGCTCCACAGGAACACCACCGTGACGTGGGATCCTACACGCGGGTCTCTCATTCCACTCTCATGCCTTTCATCTTCTCTGTCCTTTAATGTTTTTTTTTCCACCTCCTCGTCGCCCACAAATATAAGCGCATGTTAATGACGGTTTATATGTGTATTATAATCAAGCGTGTCCCTCTCGTGGCCCCCCTCCCCGTACTATTAACTGCTTAAATAGACAAACACGTCAGCAACAGCATTAGCATCACAATTGCGGATGGCGGTGTAAAATTAGACATTTATTATGACCACTGCAACGTGCCCCCGTGCCATGCGCCGTGAAGGTTCACCACTGTTCCGCGGACGCCTGTTTGCCTATAAATTCGTTTTTTTTTACTAGAGGACGAACCGTGAGTAGGCGACCCAGGATATTTACGAGGAGGCTCGGGAAGAACAACGCGGGTTATCATATAATTCTCACCGCGACTCGTGAGCCCGACTTTACAACATTCGGGCGCCTCTTGGAAAATAAACGCGCTTGTAATGAGAGATATCAGTCGATACCATGGTTATAAGTACCGTCATTATCAATCCATCAGCGGGCCATGAGCGTCACCTAGTGGTCCGTGCATATCAGACCCGAGTGGACGTCGAGGTGCAAAAGTTTGAGAAAATCCGGTGTCAGTCGACTGTCCTACGTGTCTGACTACTCCACAGATGGTGCAAGTGGAGTGAAGTCATCGGAACTTGATTGCTTCTAAGAGCCGCTCTTTCGCTCCTTCTCCCTACTTCGCGACGTTTCGCCTCCCACGTTGGAAGCATTCTCAGTCATCCTCAGTTGTCCTGATGCTGCCTTCAACGTAGGAGGCAGAACGTCGCTAAATAGAGAGGAGGAGCGATAGACACGGCTATCCCGAAAGAGCAGCTCTTGGAAGCAATCATCAGGCATCGAGCCTTGAAAACCTATATTGGGATATAATACATCCAAGAAGACCTGACTAGGTCAGTTCGACACGATTAGTCAGTTTACTTTATTAGCTTAATGTTGGGGGGAACCAGAGTGTCTGTAGACAACCCAGAAATCCGCACAGATGGATTCAATGACATTTGCTGTTCTACTGCCATCTCATGACCACCTTGATTTATAAACGCAAATGGAGTCAATACCTGGAGAAGTCTGATTCAGCCATCTACCTGACCTAACCTATAAATCCTTTATCTTTTAGATTTACAGGACAAGCATTCCAGTGTGAAACGTTTAACTGGTGCAGAGTTTCGTGGTTTATCTTTGGTCACAATTTCGTAATTAATGTTAAAGTGTTGTTGCCGTATCTGTGTTAATACGGCAGGTCTCTCTCAATCAGCAGCAGTTTGGACTGAGTGGCCTCTCGTTCATCTATACAACTGCTGCATTCGGACCACCGACAGCGAATATTCGACCATACTTCGCCACTCTGGTTAGTGCGTCTTGATTCAAGATTGGCGAAGTAGAAAATGGCTTTTGATGCATTGTCCTCTACTGTACGTAATGCCCATTACATCTGTCGAGTGTGCATGGGTACGTGTATAAACAACGGCCACGCTCAAGTCTGCTTAGCTTTTGAGCCCCAGGTGATTAACTCGCCTCTGGGCAGGGTGTCTATGCAGTGTGACATCCGCACCTCTCAGAAACTATGTCCTGCCCGAAGGGGTTCGATTCCCACCTAGGGCGCCTTTCTATGTGAAGTTTGCGTTCTCCCCCGTGTTCTGCGTGGGTTTCTTCCGGGTTCTCTGTTTTCCTTCCACAACTAAAAAACACCCATTCATTAATTCTCATCTCTCATCTCATTGTCTGAAACCGCTTAGTCCTATACAGGGTCACGGTGAAGCCGCAGCCTATCCCGGCAGACACAGGGCGCAAGGCAAGGATATATCGACGATGGGACGCCAGTCCATCGCCGGGCACTGCGGGGCAATTTAGCCTGTGAGCCAATTAACCTATGAAGCAGCATGCTTTTTGGACTGTGGGAGGAAACCGTAGTGCCGGGCGAAAACCCACGCGGACACGGGGAGAGCATGCAAACTCCACACAGCAAGGCACCCGAGCCGAGAGATTGGAACCCGGGACCTTCTTGATGTGAAGCGACAGCGCTAACCACTGGGCCACCGCGCCGCCCATTCATTAATTGGTCGATAACAATGTATAGGTCGCAGTGTCTGGAGGGTTGGCGCCGGCTGACCGCCTGGCTCCCCCCCCCCCCGCCGTTCCCTCGCTACGCCTCCATATCCATGTCTCGCCCATGACCAGGCGTGGAATTTGCGCGGCGCATTATAAATTATATTGTTATTATTATTGTCACGGTGTGCGAATCGTTGCACCACCGCTCCCACCTGGCGTCACAGTTCACACATTACCTGTTAACACATTACCTGTTAACGCATTATCTGGCGCTGCGTTGGCAGTGGTACAGAAGCACCGTCAACAACGGGGAACACAGCAAATTCCTCAATAAAACACATGTTGCCGAGAGCGACGCGGTATCGCATGCGGGCGCGGGTTCTCCTATCTTCTCTTGCAAAACGACTGGACGACGTGGAGGCCACCAGGCCATAGAAAAGCAGAAACTCAGGATCGGTGACTTGGTGTGTGGCTGTGCGGTCATTTCAAACCAACAATCCGCGTCAAATACCATGAATATTTAAACAGCCTGCATTTTAGATTTGAAAACTGCAAGATTCACCTTTCTTATCGCATCCGTCTCATTTGATGTGCGTTAATAATAACGCGAGACCCTAGCAAAGGTGCAGCCTGCAATTTACCGCTTACACCAATGCTGGCGGAAGAATTTAAACCAGAAGGAAAGTGCAGTGCGCCCTTCTATCAGGGTATTTTACGTCCACGTTCGCCATACGTATTGGAAGAGGTACCCACACTCTACCGCACACCACGAGACCTGCCAATAGCCTAGGGTTCGTCCATTTATACCGCTGCGTGCACAGGCAGGGCGTGAAGAAACCTGATTTGGAGAGAATCACTCTCCATAGCCGGCGATGGACTGGCGTCCCGTCGTCGGGTGTATTCCTGCCTTACGCCCTGTGTTTCCGGGATAGGCTCCGGCTTACCGTGACCCTATATAGGATTAAGCGGTTTCAGATAATGAGATGAGATGAGACTCTCCATAGCTGCTGTTTCACAATGGCCGTGTGGTGTCCCTTCTCGCTCCTTCGTCACGTATCGCCTCCCACGTTGCAGGCGTCACCACAACGCCTGGTGATGCCTGTAACGTGGAAGGCGAAACGTCGGCACGGTTATCTCGAAAGAGCAGGTTGGCAGAGCGATTCTGAACCCCAATTCTTTCCACCGCTGCGTCAGGAGCCGGAACTGTAGGCAGCGGACCTGTGGATAAAAAACTTCAATGTACAATTAGCACCACGGCATCATTCAAGAGTATGTTTTTGGAACATAGATAACTATTCACCTGTTTTTGTGTTTACATTTTTATCGTAATTACAAGTCACACTGCTCCACGGTGGTGGCATCACTGTCTCGCCTCGCTCGCTGGATGTCCTTCCACCTGCGTTTCCTAGAGGTATCGTTCATTTGTCCTCGGTTGCAATGAACACAGGCCGTGACCTCCTGTCGGCGAGCCTCGGCGCTTCACGTGCACCTGGCCTGGCACAGGGGCCGTGGTGAAGTCACCGCCACCGAGTGACGAATGTCACGAATGGTGGTTGTTGTTGGGTTAACAAAATCACATCCTTCACTAACACAGCTCACGATAAAAATCACTCGGAAGCTAAGTAGGTTTTAGCCTGGATAAAATACGCAAGGGTGGCATGGTGGCGCAGTGAGTAGCGCTGTCGCCTCACAGAAAAAAAGTACCCAGGTTCGATTCCCAGCTCGGGTGCCTTTCTGTGCGAAGCTTGCGAGTTCTCTCTCCCCCTGTCCGCGTGGATTTTTGCCGGGTACTCAGGTTTCCTCCCACCGTCCAAAGATACGCTGGTGCCTAGGTTAATTTGCCTGCTAAGTAAATTACCCCCTGTGCCCTGCGATATACTGGCGTCACATCATGGGTATAGCCCCGTCTTGTGCCCTCTGTCTGCCGGGAAAGGCTCCACCCCCCCGTGACCCTGTACAGAATTAAGCGGGTATTGATGATGATGACACTAGCGACACGTAATCAACTCCGAGACACCCACGCACAGCACACGCGTACTCCGTGGTGCACGTCAAAGCAGAAGGTTGCACAGAACATCCTTCGTGCTGTACGGCAGGGCTTCTCAACGTTCTACACCTCAAGGTCCACTCGGGTTTGGTCTTCACGGACCACCAGATACCGCTCGCGGCCCGTTGATGGGTCGCGACCCACCGGTTGAGAATGGCGTCTGCGCAGTACTGCTGTACCCGCTACGTCTTCGCTCAACGTACTCACCAGAGTGGTGAAGTATGGTCACACAACCCTCATGACCGGCGTGGTGAGGCCTTCATCCAGCAGTGGATTTACAAAAGGGTTCTGCGCGTACACAGCTGATATAAGTCATGCACTCTCTCTACTCTAAGGAGCAACTGGGCTGCACTCATCTCCACTAGTGCCAGTCATGGAAGTTCCACATTCCTATGACGGTGACGTGGCTATCCTCGGGACTGAATGCATCACAACTCATAGGCTACCGCGTATTCCCTAGCGGTTGCCCAACGTTTAGCTGCACGTGCTGGGAGCTTCTTCAGGAACCGAATAAATTCCTGGAAAGAATCTTTGAGGAATCGGCTGTTCAGAAA
>JAZEWT010000027.1:5719832-5733876 GCA_036362905.1 Mordacia mordax
AGTGGCCCAGGCTGATGACGTCATCCTTCTCAGATAGGGACGCCAGGGGAGGCCGGGTGACGTCGTCAGTCCTCGGGAAATCTGGAGTACGGGATGAATGCTGGGAAATGGATGGGGATGGAATGAGGAAGGTGATGGAATTAAGTTTGAAAGGGGACAGCGACAGAGGTTGCTTCTTATAAGAGGGTGGAGCGAGTGAAAGAGAGAGAATAAAAGGGAGATGAACAGACTGTTCAGTGTCCTTGCTGCTAGATTCTGCAGAGGGAGGGTGTTTGCTCCCTCTGTAACTTGAACGGAAGAGTTCTAGTTGTTACACAGCGCCATCCACCTGTGGTCTATAGCAACTGCATTTCCGCAGCACTCGCGGCATGGTAATTCTGCAACCTATGGTGCAATTTAGAGTACAGCGGTGGCACAGTGGTTAGCAGACGTTATATCAGCCCAGCGAGCACACGGTATATTCCTCGCCACGGCTAACATCAGAGGCCAGTGACATCTGAACCAGTCCTCGGAACCTTCCTTCAACCCACGCTGACCAGTGTGAAGTATGGTCAAAACAAAATGACCGCCGTGACCGAAACGCGTGGAGTGTTGATAGTCGTCCAGCAGTAGATTGACCGTGGACTGCACATGGACAATACGTCGGTCTCATTAGGTGTTGCCTTTTAATCATTATTTCATACAGAGCTCACAGATTGTTTTACGTGAAATTTCATCGCATATGGCAGAAACCACTTTTGAGGGGATAATAAACACAATGTAGTTGATTTGATTTTCATTTCATATAAACATAATTCTTAAAAACTTAGCAAACATTCGATAACCATTAAAGATAACGCCCATAAAACCCAATATTATCAAAGACAAAACATACATGTCTTGTGAATATTTAATATTTTGTGCAAATATAAAATTGACACTTTGAAATTGTATTAAAAATAACTGGCCTGTGGCCACAGAGGTCAGACAAGTGTTGACCGTTATATTGCGATGTACTCCATCTAGTGGGCTAGCTGTGCCGACACAAAGGCTGTCAACCAATGACAAAACATCATTGGTGACCTGACGCACGCCTAGACTTATTATTTATAGATGGGACATGGTCTACAAAAGCCAGGATATACCAGTATGGTGATTTTCATTATGGAATGTGATAGCATGTGATAGTCGTACAAGCTCTCAAATGCACAATCGACTGAGCTATAGGAGCGAGATCGTTTAGATAGAAGGAAGCCAACAATGCTTTTCCACCTGTAACAAAAATGTGGAATTAACAGTGAAGAGGAAACACCTCCTCACATCTCTACCCAAGCAGGCACACGTCTTGAGCTAGGCTACTCTCACGGGGCAATACTAATTTTCCTGACCCTGGAAGGGTGATGATTGTAGGTTATTATTACAGTGGTGAAAATTGATGATTAAGCCTTTTAATGGGTTATCCTGCTGGCAGAAAGATAACTACAATTCACAGTCACGATGCCATTAAAGAATAATTATCATGTTTTCGAAGCATTTTCATTTATTTTGCGCCATTGTTTTAGCTCAATCTGCACATTGCAGAAAATGGATGCTCAGACACATCATTTGATGTGTGTAGGAATCATAATAATAGTAGAATTTAAAATGTACAAAGATTCTACACCTGATGATGGACAAGATACATCTACTGATACGAGTTCAGAGTGGGTTTACGTGATACATACAGTGTTGTTTGAGTAGTTTTTTGAGGCTGTGGCAGTTTATGGACGGTGCTGCAGGATGCTTTTTCAGGTTGTGGACATATATAAAAGAAGAGCCGTTCTGCACACTTTGTTTTGGAGCGATGGATGCTCAGTGTCGGGAGGAGCTGCAGAGAGTACGTGAGCGAATTGCAGTACTGTGACATCATAACATATAGTACGCAGTATATGCAAAATATTGGCGCCTGCTAACCCTCCCCCGCCTCTGTGCAGCTTCCTTACACCTGAGTTGTTCTCCCATCGAACGAACCTTCGCCACTGAACGTTATTTCCTTACACCTGAGTTGTTCTCCCATCGAACGAACCTTCGCCACTGAACGTTATTACTGCGAAGGCAAGAAACAACTTTCCTCTACAAAGCGAACACGTATTTACATTGCTACACGATGGTGAAGGGTGACAGTGGCGATGCTGTAGAGGAGTTAGGGACACGAAGGTGTAACGACAGGATGGGTACACAGGTACGGGAGGAGCTGGCATGCTGCGGCCCATCGCGATTGCCACCGGGCACTAACCCCAGCCCTCCCCACCGTTCACCATCCCATAATTGTCCATCTCCGCTACGTGCATGCACTTATAGCTAGTGTACAGTGTACACTCCTGATAGTAATCACGGCCCTGTGGTGCAGTAGTTAGCGCTGTCGCCTCATATCAAGAATGTCCCGGGTTCAATTCCCGGCTCGGGATCCTTTGTATGTGGAGTTTGCGTGTTTTCCCGTGCCCGCGTGGGTTTTGCCAGGTACTCCGGTTTCCTCCCACCATCCAAAGACACGCTGCTGCCTAAGTTAATTGGCCTGCTGAGTAAATTACCTCAAAAAGTGTGCCCTGCAATGTACTGGCGTCACATCTTGGGTATTCCTCCACCTTGCACCACCTCACCTCTCTGTGGTTTCCTCGCTACGCCTCTGTAATGATGTAAGTCGCCCTTGGATAAGAGTGCCTGCTAAATAATAAGAATGCTATACTATGGTGGTGAAGGTCATGTACTACTTTAGTTTACCCAGGAAAGCCTCACTGTGTCTCTTGATTCTTTTTTCAAGAGGGTCCTGCCTCATTGCGTTCTGTGTTAATTTTGTTTGACAATTTTGAGAAGTGTGGTAAGAACATGCTCGTGAAAGTTCATCGGCTGGGGTTGCAATACAAGTCGTAGAAAAAGAGGAAGGTCATGAGGTGCGATTTCAATACACGAGGCAGTGAGGCTTGAGGGGAATTTAAATTCTCAATGGCAACAGATGAGATGGGGCAACCACCCATTGAGCCCAGAATGTAACAAGGCTGGGAGGTTTTAAACGTTAATTAAAATGTACGGTTTCGAGGCTGGAATGTTGTTTGTTAAGTTACCAGTATCCATGATGATGTACTGCGGAGTAAATGAACGGTTCATGTAACCAAGTTATGCGAGGAGTCGAAAGCAGCCACCGTGGTGTTTAAAACACACACGAAAAATACGCCCTAAAATATACATTTGGAGTAAATGTGAATGTCACATTAGGAAATTACCGCAGACACTTTTAACAAACATTCGAAGCAAGCTGATTACTTTCCAAAGCTTTTTTTTGGGATAGCTGTGTCGAACAACTGTGTCGAGCACTTAACCAGGTATCACATGGCTATTCCAAAAGAACAGCTTTGGAATGCGATTAACATTCCCCTTTCCAACGGACTGCCATGGAAACAGGAAATAGCGATTTGTTAAGGTATCATGGCATCAGCGTTTGCAAATGCACATTAAAACTGGGAGGCACAGTGTAATTGGAGAAAGTCAGAATGTAAACATTCAAACATCGAATATGAACATTGAATCCAAAATAAAATGCCGGTTAAGGGCTCAACTCAGGCACACATCTCCAAACAGGACATTTACATAAGCACCAGTTTGTGAGAAATCAACAGTGGACTGTCTTATGGAGAGTGCACTCCTTGTCATACGAATGTGGAACTTCGACTAATGGCTTAGGATCGTCAACCGAGAAAGGGCGCCCCCCCCCCTACATACTGGTGCGAGCCAACATTTCACTTGAAACACAATCCAGGTCCCAAAAGTAGAAATGGGACAATTAGTCAACGCGAAAAATGAACTCACAACGGTTATCGAGCACTTGCCTCTTAAAAAATTGTGGTGAGCACCCACGTCTCGTGGAAAGACCCGAGCAAGTTACGATGATGATGATGATGATGGCAACGATGGTGACGGTGGTGCCAAGCCCCACCTGTCCGCTCCCACCCAGCTGTAGACGTGAGCAAAACTGGAAGCGTTTGATACGCAGGTATTTCCGTGATTCGCCTCGTCTAGAAATCAAATCGATATCAGTAATCAATTACATAGATAATCATACAGCCCAAGTTCATCAGCAGGTCTCGTACTTTTGCTGGCAATCACTAGCCTCGTCGTCGTTGTTGTTGCTTCCAAAAGAGTAATTCCCATCACAGGCTGGGGAAATAGGTCCTGGCTGGATGACGTTGTTGGTACCCACTTGAACGTTCTGCGCACCAGTGATGTTGATGATGTTGATGTTCTGAGCTCCTCCGACACCCACGCTGGAAGGCAGAGGGACCGTAGGTGGAAAGTTGACCTGCAGTCAGGGCAGAGGGAGAAAGGGGAGATCAAGGAGACGTGCTCAATGTGAACGATTATAGAGTGCAGCAAATGACCCAATGTGATCAATATTATATCAGATCAGTGCAATGCTATATGTGATCAGTGAGAACAATTTGAGAATGGATGATACAACAGTATTGCAATTTCATCAGATCAAGAATAGATCGATGCCCTTTAAGCCACTTGTGTTTTGCCTATGACCAAATCACCCAGGAAAAAATCTGATTTGATCTTAAGTTGGAAGCTTAGCACGGTTGCGCCTGGATGGCGCAATCTCGCGGCCAGTACAACGACTGCTACGCAAGAGAAGGGACAACGAACAGGCGTCACGTTGCCAACCCACAGGTGAGGGTGTCTGCGTGCGCCTTTATCAAACCTAGCGGCAGCAGAACTGCAAGAACACATTTGCCAAATTAAAATCTCTGGCCTTTACAATGGCCTCTGGCTGCTGGCCAGATGTGTGCTGAGTGGAAAATGCAGAGCAGCTCAATATTGGAAACTATTCAGAAGATATTTGATCAATCTGTATTTCTTTTTCTACATTTTTGAAAATACTTTGCTAGCAATGCTGTCGTCACACCGAAGAGTTCGTTTCTTAAGCACCGCTAGCTAGATGGCGATGAAGCGATCAGTTCTCAGCCGAGAGAACAGCCTGCAACTGAATGGCGAGATTCTCTGCAGTTTTCGCGTGATGTAACCAGCCAATAGAAACACTCAAAGCGCTTTGTGACCTTCGGGTGAAAAGTACTCTATAAATGCAATTATTATTATTAATATGAAATGACACCTCCACTGCCGCATTATAGATCTCATCTCTCATTATCTGAAACCGCTTAATCCTATATAGGGTCACGGTGAGCCGGAGCCTATCCCGGAAACACAGGGCGTAAGGCAGGAATACACCCGACGACGGGACGCCAGTCCATCGCCGGGGCATTATAGATTACCCACAAATTATTGGACTGCGTAAAAGTCACGCAGCTACATCGCCACTTCACTGGCAGATTGTACTTATTTGTAAGACACTGCCCTGCATTGGTGATAGCCTTGCACCGTAATAATGGCGCGAATAACATTAGCGGAAGACAGCACGGTGAGCCAAACCTGAACAGTGTGTCCCTCCACGTTCAAGTTGCCGCAATAGCCACCGCCACCCTCGGCAGCATTTTCCTGGTTCCATCCGCCCGGTGGCAGTCTCCGACCTTCCTCCGCTTCCAGCCGGACAAACTCTCGATCCTCTATCGCCTGGCCACCATCTTCTGGTTGGCGTGCCTCTACCGTGGGTGCTGCGATCTGGGCAGTTTCCAATTCTCGCTGCCTCTGCCGCAACTGCTTTTCCTCAGTGGCACGAGCCATCTGCTCTCTCTTCAAGCGCTGCCGCTCCGCCTCCCACATTTTCTTCTGCTTGCCAACCCGCTTGCTGCTTAAGGTGTTGCGCACCTTTTTATCGAAGGCCTTCACCGCCATGTCCAGGGGGTTGATGGCCTGCAGAGCGAAGGGCGTCTTGTCCTTGACAAGCCGTCGGGTGCGTGGCAGCAGCGGGATGACTGTGTTGTACTTGTGCATCTTATTGATGGAGTTCATGAGGGTGGAGTGCATGGTGAACTGCGTCCAGGTGTCCATAAAATTGGAGGTCAACAGTAGCAGCGTGTAGGCCGAGTTGTCGACGGCTTTCTCCACGCTTGAGATTTGATGCTCACCACCCAGCTGAAAGTCCTCGAAGATTGCGCCGGGCTTGATGTCGAGGCTCTCCAGCTCTTTCTTCACTTCCTCCGCGATATCGTTATCATAGGTGTTGTGCAGGATAACAAACGCATAGAACACTTCCTCGTCATCCTCCTCTTCCACCTCATCCTCCCCATCTGTGTCGTTTACTGGCCTTGCTGCCTGCAGGCTCACAGTGGAATTCACTGAACTGCTCGACAAACGGTTCAAAACCGGCGTTGGTAGCGTTGGCAGCAGGGATGACATCGCACCAGGTTGGACCCAGTCTGGCACGGGTCGTGAGGTCACCAGTGAAGGCTGCTCCACGCAAGCGCTCAGCACCATCGTAGGACTCAAGTGAAGGTTGCACATGAGCGAGGTGGGTGCTTCCGGCGAACTGACATTGCCAGAGCCCAAGTCAGAACCCGCGGAGTCGGAATAACTTGGTGATAGCGACTCGTGCAGGATGCTGTGCCCGTCCGGTGTGTGGCGTCTGTCTGGCCACATGCTGCCACAACGTCCATATAGTAGGTTTCCATCATAGGATAAGTCAGAGGAGGTGGATGTTAGTGCACCCTCACCATAGCACGCATGTTGGCGTGCGAAGTTGCGACCGACGAGCTGAGGTACCGTGTCAGGTGACACGGGATGGCAGAATCCCGTCCGCGAGGGATGGACACCTTTAGCCTGGCATGGACCAATGGGAGAAGATGCCACCCCATTCGATGGATGTGATGCACGTGACGTTACAGGTGCAGGTTGCCGAGGCAACTCAGGATCACGTACGTGGAGATTATGCTGAAAATGCTGCTGCTGTTGCCTTTGATGAAGTTGCCGCTTCTGCTGCAGATGTGGCTGCTGCTGCTGCTGATGATGGTTCTGCTGACGTTCCTGCTGCGAATACTGTTGTTGCACCTGCAATTGCCGAGTGCAACCCAATGCCACAGTGGATTCACTATTGAAGCTAAATTGTAAGTCGGACGAATTTGGCAGGCAGCTTGCGCCCGTTAATTTCAGGGTCTGGGGTGTGCTGTTGCTGTCGGCAGGGAAGCAATTCCGTGTCACCGGGTACATGTTGTAACCACTCCGCATGCACGCGGTGGCCTCAATCCTGTTCGTGCTGAGTTCATGCATGGTCAAGTTGGATTTCAGCGGCCCAATGCTCTCTCCTCGGGAGGCCCCTTGCGACGAGCTGCCCTCCAGCGGGACGTTTGACTGGGTGTCATTCACCACCTCCAACGGGTTTAGCCCAAAGTGCACCAAGAATCTTAAGATGTCTGTGCAGTCCCCTTCGAAATGGGGAGCCTCGGAGAGACTGTGGTTAAGCACATGATCCAATGCATGTATCAGAAAGAGCCACTGATTCTCAACTGGCTGTTGGATTTTCTGCAACTTACTTTGCATCCGCCTGAGAATGTCGCAATTAGCTCTTTGGAGACAAGGTAAGATGTTGAAGGTTTTGTGCGGCTCCATCTCCAAAGTCTAGTCACTGCTGTCAATGTCCTCTTTGAAACTACGTGTCCTTAAGACCTGTGCTAGTTGGACGTGTTTACTCAATTAAAACGTGCATGCATTCATTATTCAAATATTCGGTAGGGGCTCCACACCAAGGGTATGTGCTAAGGTTACATTGCATGTCCATGGATGGCAAGCACTTGAGAGTCATGGTCTTCTCAATTCGTATGTCATACGCTGGTTTGTTGGAAATGTTCATGCAGGACATTCACTGTTGATACCAAAGTGTCACAAAGTAATGTGACACTGACGTCGTGCAGACGGTGACACCAAGGATGCGTTAATGAATCAGCATTGCATTTGTATGATCAGATGAAGCGAGCCAAATCAACACAACGCCTGGAGTGACGTGGGGCATCATTTTCTTCCACTCACTCAAGCCTCCCTACGAAACACACAATAGGACAAGGAGATTAGTGTTAAGGTGATTCAGATGTTAGACCCCATATAACAAAAGATGACTCGACACATACATAGTACCCACATATATATAGGAGCAACAGGCACTACACACACATACTGCGCCTGAGGATGCCTCCAACGTGTGAGGCGAAACGTCACGAGGAGAGGAGAGGAAGCGAACGACACAGCTGTCCCGAGAGAGCAGCTTTTCGAAACAATCATCATGCATCGAGCCGTGAAAACCTACATCATTACCAAACACAAAAACACAAATACAATCACATGTGGCTTTAGAGACCATAGGCAGCAAGTGATATGTTAGCAGGCACCTTATAAGGCCAGAAAAATATAAGGATTCTGCAGCCAGCAATATGCCCAGCCACATTCGACTCCTCAGAATGAAAATTTAGACACCACCACAAAACCGATTTTTCCCACAAGAACACACAGACAATATCATGCGGTGCCGATTAGACTGGGACATCCGTTTGCGTATCTCTCTAATGAGCTACGGATCCATACATTTCATAACATTTAATAACATCTTTGTTCTCCCCATGTCCATGTGAGTTTTTGTTGGGTACTCTAATTTCCTTCCACGGTCCAAAGACACGCTGCTGCCTCGTGTAATTGGCCTGGTGAGTAAATTGCCCTTAGCACCCTGCAATGTACTAGCGTCACATCATGGGTATAGCCCCGCCTTGTGCCTTCTGTCTGCGGGATAGGCTCTGGCCTCCTGCTACCCTGTGCAGGATTAAACGGGTATTGATAATGATTGTATATTAATAAGACCTTTAAGCAAGAAGATGTCATCAGACATCAACGGAGTATCTATAAAATGGACCGCCATTTGGATGACCCTGACTTCTGCAAATTCTCATTATGTTCTATAAGAGATAGGGAGATAAAAATTTGGCACAATTCTGTGTCCCAAAAATTTCATCCGAGGTTCATAAGGCAGGGTTGGTCAAAACTTATGCATTGCTTTAACTCTCGTTCAAAACAAGTACAAAATATATGATTTTTGTGATCATGTGTATAAATTAATTTTCCTTTCATGGGGTGACTAAAGCTATATAAAGGTGGGTAAACTCCATTATTCTTTACCAGTGGAAGCACATAGCATGACGTATGCATCCTAATATGCTTACTACTCATGTATAGCTTGATTACCTTCCTTCCCTCCTCTTTATAAGAAAAATATCATAATACAATTTGTAATGCTAATTCTACATCTTGTCATTGATGAGATATGGATATGGAGGCACGAGCAAAATTCTGAGAAACGGGGGGGCGAGGGGGAAGGCAGTTATGCAATCAGCCGGCACAGCATTTGCCAAACACTGCATCCTATATATTGTTATCAGCCAATTCATTCAGGGTGTTTTATAAGTTGTGAAAGGAAACCGGAGAACCTGGAGGAAAGCCACACAGAAAAAGCGGAGAACACACAAGTTCTGCACAGAAAGGCACCGGAAGGAGGAATCGAACCACCTCAGGCAGGACTTTTTGTGAGGTGTAGATTTTACCACTTTGCCACTCTGCTGTCAAGAATATATTCATGTTAGAATAAAATACAGACCTTATGTGCACCTATACCTGATAGTTTTTTTTTTACCAGCGCCTCTTGTGCTCACGCAATATTTACCCCGTTTTTTGATTTGCGTGCTCCGCTGAGCGTAAAACATCTCGGTTGTTCGTTCTGCGATATCATTGAGGGTCTCCCTGCAGTCGCTCTCACCAAAAACACTGATTTTTGTTTTGTTTTTGTGTTTGCTGTTATGCTCAGGCAGGGATCTCCATCGTAAAATTGCTGAGCAACTGTCTAAACGGGCCTATCATTGTAACAAATCAAATAAACTCACACAGCGGAGTTTGCGTGTTCCCTCTCGCCGTGTTCGCGTGGGTTTTTGTCGGGTACTCTGTTTTCCTCCTACCGTCCAAAGATACGCTGCTGCCTAAGTTAATTGGCTTGCTGAGTAAATTACCTCCAGTGCCCTCTAATGTACTGGCGTCATATCCTGGGTATAGCTCCACCTTGCGCCCTCTGTCTGCCGGGTTAGGCTCTGTTCCGTCACGACCCTGTACTGGATTAAACGGGTGCTGATAATGATGAAAACATTAAGAACGTGCAAATTAAAATTAGTAAAAATCGAGTCATTGACTTCGATTGTTGCCTTTGTAAACCAGTTACCTTTGAGAGGGAAATGGTGGTGAATTGCTTAGCGTAGTGCGTTATGCAGCTGAGGATCTGACTCAGATTCCTGGCCATGGCTTACATCAGTGGCGAGTGAGTTGGTCCTGGTGCCCCTAATCCCTGAACTCCCTAATCTCCATCAAGGTGCATTAACTATCATGGTGAAGCATGGTGCAAACTACCTCAATGGTTTGAGAAGTCATTGATCCAGCAACTGTTATGATTATTCTTCCCCATGGCATCAAATGCTTGTTGGAATAATTTCTGATTAATGTGCAAATTATAATGTACATTGCTGCCGAATGATGCCTTCCTCAAGGCCTTGCTGTCTTGTACGGTCTCGAGATGCCTCCTACGGCAGAGCCGCCACTCCGTGGATGGTCTCAACAATAACGACGACACATGAACGCAAATCAATAATTAACATTTTTTTTGTACAAATCTAATCTGTGGAGAGAACGGCATGTCAGCAGCAACATCAGAACAATTTAATTGAAAGTCATATAATGGCTATAATTGAGAGAAGAGCATAAAATAAGCAATAAAAATAATTGTTAAACAAACGAAGGAAGGATTAAGTGGGTCTGAGCAGTCGTAGGTCGGCAGCGAGCCATCATCCCAGCACGACAACAGTGAGACGCATCAGCAGTCCTGGCCTGAGGACTTGAAAGCCTTACGGAACAAGTGAGTTCTGACACGAGATTGAAGATGCCC
Organism: Mordacia mordax; assembly: GCA_036362905.1. Classification (NCBI taxonomy): domain Eukaryota; kingdom Metazoa; phylum Chordata; class Hyperoartia; order Petromyzontiformes; family Petromyzontidae; genus Mordacia; species Mordacia mordax. The sequence continues at coordinate 5,730,703 of JAZEWT010000027.1, forward strand.
AGGGACTCAGCTGATCGAATCCTCAATGGAAGGGAGTTCCAGAATCTGGGAGCAGCGCGCGAGAAGGCTGTCACCCTGCCAATGGAGGTGCGATCTGGGCACATGCAGCATCCTACAACACCGTGTCCTTCTCAAACCCACTCAACATGACTTATCAATATAACGTTGTTATTTTTGTATACGCCGTAAGTATTCTGGACTTTGAGATGTTCTTTTAACATACGGCCATAGCTAAGTCTCATCTCATTATCTGAAACCGCTTAATCCTATACAGGTTCACGGTGAAGCCGGAGCCTATCCCGGAAACACAGGGCGTAAGGCAGGAATACACCCGACGACGGGACGCCAGTCCATCGCCGGGCATTGCGGGACAATTTTAGTCTGCGAGCCAATCAACCTATCCAGGAGCATGCTTTTGGACTGTGGGAGGAAACCGGAGTACCCGGCGAAAACCCACGCGGACACGGGGAGAGCATGCAAACTCCCACACAGAAAGGCACCCGAGCCGAGAGACTCGAACCCGGGACCTTCTTGCTGTGAGGCGTCAGCGCTAACCACTGCGCCACCGCGCCGCCCCGCCATAGCTAAGTAATATGTTTAATTGTTATGCTGCAAGTTGTGTTGGCAGTGGTGCACAATGACGTATTAACAAAACGTAACATTTAAACAAGACTGCGTGAGAATTGGTCTAAAGGTGGCCATTACGAGCGTTCCTCCTCCCTGCATCAATACAACAGCGTACAGCTCAACAAGAGGAATAATATAATTTATAACGAGCTGCGCGGTCAGGTGGTCAGCCGGCGCCAACCCGCCAGACACTACTTCCTAGATATTGTTGTCGAACAATTAATTCGAGTTGTGACCGGAAACCGGAGAGTGTCATCAATCATTTGTATCCACTGTCCCGCTCTGACGTCTGCAACGGACTGCGAGGGGTCATTCCCCGAAACGTCGTCAATTATTTACCTTTCCATTATTTACAGACCACCGAGAAACTTTAAAGATGCAGAGGCCAGTCCACGGGAGGACTGGCTTGCGTTCAGGCCGACCACACGCGCTTCCTCTATCCACTGCTCGATAGCACACGAAGCGTGTCGACGTCACCCGTCCGCGAGTGATGCCCTGCGGTTTGGCGTCGCGTTCACCTCAAGGTGAACAGCAACAGGACCGCAGATTCAGGACCACAGATGCAGGACCGCAGATTCAGGACCACAGATGCAGGACCACAGATGCACGTCTCTTGCTACGAACTCTACGTGTGTTCAAGAAGTTATAAAGTTGAGACAACTGTAACTCGCGTCGCAGCCTTCCGGGTCTTGCCGCCTTTCTGCTTCCCGCCTCACGAACGCATCACTAATTATGATATATTTTTTAAACCTACACTTACAATGATCCACCGTCGAAGACTGACGCTCGTTGTCGTGATATTCACAGATTGACTCGCATTAGAAAAGTCTCAGCAGCGATCGTGCGAGCGTTCGCCGCACGAAGACAAACCTCTCCGGTGCGGATCGAGAATCGATTCACGGCCTCGATTCTCTGCACGATCCCGTTCCGGGTGGGAACGTGGCTGCGTTGTCAGGTCAGAGGTTTTTCTTCTTGCTCTAATTGTCTCATCTCATCTCATTATCTGAAACCGCTTAATCCTATATAGGGTCACGGTGAAGCCGGAGCCTATCCCGGAAACACAGGGCGCAAGGCAGGAATAGACCCGACGACGGGACGCCGGTCCATCGCCAGGCATTGCGGGACAATTTTAGTCTGCGAGCCAATTAACCTATGCAGCAGCATGTTTTTTGGACTGTGAGAGGAAACCGGAGTACCCGGCGAAAACCCACGCGGACACGGGGAGAGGACTCGCAAACTGCACACAGAAAGGCACCCGAGCCGAGATTCGAACCCGGGACTTTCTTGCTGTGAGGAGGTGACAGCGCTACCCACTGGACCACCGTGCCGCCCCAAGTCAGTATCGGTACCCGTTTAATCCTGTACAGGTGTGGGGGTCCCCTAATTTCCTAAAGGTCCCCACCTCCGTAAATATCTACTCTCGAGCCCCACAATCCCCAACTCCTAAGACCAATCTGCGAAGGTCCCTGAATGACACGCGGCGCGCGCGCTCCCACCGCGCCGCGCGCGCGCGCGCGCGTCACACGACCTTCCAATCGCACGCCACGTGCGCGCGCACACCGGCCTCCAGGAAGCGCGCGGCCGGACTCTCAACTCTCGCACACCACCCTCCGCTCTCTCGCCGCCGCGCTCACACCACGCTCGCCCACACAACCGCTTCGATACAAAATACCGGACAGTGGTGATGAGTTGAAGGTCTTTTACTGCTGCAGACTTGCGCGCCGCGACGAGGTCTCCTTTCAGCCAAACTCGCTACGCGGCACACAGCCGTTCGGCACAGCCGCTCGGCACAGCCTCGCACGGCTCCGGGCACAGCTCTCGCACAGCGCCGGGCACAGCTCTCGCACATGACTAATTAAACCCCGCTACTCGACTGCCCTTAACATGACTAACTAACCCCGCTAACTAACCCCGCTACTCACTGCCCTCGTCCCTCTACATGGCTACCCTCCCTGACTGCCTCCACTCAACCAGCCCCTGCTCCTTGCTCCGCGCCTGCTTAAATACTCCCGCTGCCCGGACACCATGCCCCGCTGTCCCTCTCCCCCAATCAGCGCCACCTTCCCTTGTCTCCAAGCGTCAGCCCTCTGTACCAACTGGCGCCAATATGTCTAGGGACTGGACCAATCACATGGTGAAACCTTGCCGTTACAACAGGGCAGGAATATGCCGCACTGTCCTCCGAAAGCCCCGCCCAGCTTGGCCCTGCATTGCACGCCAGTCGGATGGCCCCCTCGGGTCGGCAACCCCACCAGAACTCAACCGTCTGCAGCTTTAACGTTCCGGGGGAGTTATTCTCCCACGGCAGAACTGGTGGATAGAACTCGGCAGCCCCTAAGCCGAATTCCAGCTGACTGAGGAACCACCAACCAAACTGTCCTACTGACAGGGTCTATGGACAAAACCTCAGCCGCTGGAGCCGAGTCCATCGTCGTTCTGCTACCAACCGAACCCTCGTGTCGTGCGGTACATTGTATCAGTGTGGGACCGGTACGCCGTTGTCAAATGGCCGCTCTAACAACGGATGTGCGCAGGCATCAGGCGGGT
>JAZEWT010000027.1:5753987-5790966 GCA_036362905.1 Mordacia mordax
ACACTGCATCAGTGTGGAACAATATGCTGTTGTCAAATGTCCGCTCTAACAACGGATGCGCGCAGGCATCTAGCGGTTGAGTGCGATTGTGGTGGTTGCCTCTGTGTCTGTGTGGCATAAAATACTTTCCGAGGGGGGGTTCACAAGGGGAACATAACGAAAACACAGCCAGGGTCCCTGGTTGGTTCTGAGGCCCACGAAGTGGGCCTCCACACACTCAACCGCTAGATGCCTGCGCGCATCCGTTGTTAGAGCGGACATTTGACAACAGCATATTGTTCCACACTGATGCAGTGTCCGCACAACATGGGGTTCGGTGGGTAGCAGAACGACGATGGACTCGGCTGGGTCACGTGGTATGGGCGGGTCAGACAGCCGGCGCTAGGTGTTGAGATTGTTAGGATTAGCCGATTTCCTAGACTTGCTGGCGCCGGCTGTTTACAACGGCGAGGATTGGTTGGTAGAGGGACCCAATGCTTGGAGATTAGGGAAGGTGGCGCTGATTGGTGGAGAGAGAGACACGACCGTTGAAAAGGGGCGGTACATCCGGGCAGCGGGGGTATTTGAGGAGGCGCGGAGCAAGGCGGGGCAGTCTTTTTGGAGATACAGTTGTTGGAGTAGTAGTTGAGTCGTAGTTGCCAGTCGAGTCGAAGCGGTTAGGTTGGCAGCATGTAGAGGGACGAGGGCAGAGCGTAGCGGGGTTTAGTTAGTTCGCGGGGTAGTTAGTTAGCGGGGTTAGTTAGGCATGTACGAGAGTTGTGCCCGGGCTGTGCGAGGGCTGTGCCCGGGCTGGGACGAGGGCTGTGCCGAGGGGCTATGTCCAAATGGTTGTGCCGTGTAGTGTTGTAGCGATGGAGCAGTTGGGGCGGCTGAAAAGGGACCTCGTCGCGGCGCACGAGTCTGCAGCAGTAAAAGGGCTTTCAAGACAACTGTTGTCCGGTATTTTGTATGGAAGCGTTGCGTGGGTGAGTGTGGTGTGAACGCGGTCTGAACGCGGTACGGGTGAGAGAATGCGCGCACGCACGTGTGTCGGAGCGCCGCGTGTGATCAATCAGGGACCGAGAGAGATTGGTGTTAGGAGTTAGGGATCGCTGGGGATCTAGGGAAGATATTTACGGAGGTGGGGACCGTAGTTATGAGGACGCTAGAGTTTGCGGGTATCACAACTGTAATGATGTAGGTTTTTCACGGCTCGATGCATGATTGCTTCGAAAAGCTGCTCGGGACAGCCGCGTCGAGATGTGTGCTTTCACAAATGATTGGTTGTTAGCCTAGGTGCCTGATGAATCTGATTGCAATTATCATCTAAATGTCGTGGGTTTGCTCTCCAAAGTACCGGAGTGTTGATTTAGTAAATAATTGGAACCGTTATGTTCACGTGACAAAACCTGATTGACTGTGTCGGGTGTGGCGGGCTTACGACATATTTTTACGCGACCCAACCCGAAAGGGTTCTTATGTATATCGTTGGTCACGAAAGCCTTTTTGTTTACTGTTTCGTGTGCTATTAAAATTAACTCTGTTAAATCTAACTTTGTTATTGAAGTTCATTCAGTGGGAGAATTGAGAGCTTTTGGGCGGTGTGTGAGGGTGAGGTCATCATTGAATTTTGTTTGTGGCCCCAGAATCACCAAGACCATTTGCACGAAGCAATTCACCACCAATTCCCTCTGAAAGGTAGTTAGGATTCGATTTTTACTGATTTTAAATTTCACGTTCTTGAAACTTTTCATTATCAACACCCGCTTAATCCTGTACAGGGTCGTGGAGGAACGGAGCCTATCCCGGCAAAGAGAGGGCGTATGTCGGAGCTTTACCCAAGATGTAACGCCAGGACACTGCAGCGCACTTTGTTGGGGCAATTTAATCAGCAGACCAATTAACCTAAGCGGCAACGTGTCTTTGGACGGTGGGAGAAAACCGGAATACCCGGCAAACACATACGCGGAACGGGGAGACAGAGAGAACTCGCAAACTCCACACAGAAAGGCACCCGAGCCGAGATTCGAACCCGGGACCTTCTTGCTGTGAGGCGACAGCGCTACCCACTGGGCCACCGTGACGTGATTACGATCAGTCGTGTGCACTGTACACTGGCTAAATGTATGCTTTTAGCCAGTGTACAGTGCTTATTTACGCTGTAGCGAGGCCTACCTTATAAACGCACACTGGCACGAGAGTAGGCGTTAGCAAAATACGACTTTAAATCGATTCTTCACAGCATTCAGTTGATACGTTATCGATTCACAAAGGGAATCGATTCTTGCTGGAGGAAGACACACCTCTGGCTCCTCCTCCAATGCCGTGCCCGCCCCCCGGTGCCGCGGCTCACGAAACATCGCGAGACTTGGCGGCGCGAGCGGCCCGATGATCTCGCGAGATTTCCACGACGACGACGATGATGATGATGAGACACTTGAATAGGTGAGGCTCCACAGAGCGCGCGGTTAGATCTCATAGCGCGCATAGGCGCAGCGGCCCAAACCCGCGCCATCCATTGGCTGGGGCGATCGGGTTTGACCAATGGAGTGCGAGTTTGCGGTGGTATCCCGCTTATGCGTTGTGGGAAATCTAGGCTCTGTGTTCGCCGTTAGGCGCTTGCTCTGTGGGGCCGCGTATATCATTCGAAATTCACAAGCGGTTCCACGCGCAGTTTTCAGTCCCTCATTCGATCTCATCGTTTCGTCGCACGCGTTCGTTAACGTCGGAGCGGCGTGTTTCGAAGGAGGTTGTGTTTGCATCGCCCTTTGTTTAGTATTTTCCGCTTGGAAGCACGGCCAGGCCCAGGTGAGGCTTCAGTCAGGCGAGTGCCCACCCCCCAACCCCCACACGATTATAGTCCCTCGTGCATTTATAAATATTCGCAAAGGTGATTAACTTACTTTATATTAAACCGTCTGGCATGCAGTGACTGTGTGTTAGCTCTGTTGTGCTGTAGGGTTGTGACATGGCTAACGGCGTCTCGGCTGCCGTGCGTATAGCAGTGGATTGAACATGATCGAAACGTAGTGTGGGTCATGTGTTCACCTCAGTGGACTCCTGGCCTGGTACACGCGGGCGACGCTTGTTGCATGTTTTACATATCATGGGTGCCTGGCCGACCGCTGTTGCCTTATCACAAAGTGATGCTCGTTTTAGTGACCCGTTTAAGGATGACTTCTGGTGATTAAGAGTTGACCCCGCTAATGGGATTTGAAAGCTTAATACGAGTGGGACGTCTAAAACCACCGCAGCATCTCGCGGGATTGTATGAATTGTATGTCAATATGGGCCAACCCCAATTTTTACTACGAGAATAATTTGTTATCGAACTATTAGTTGCAATGCACAAAAAGTGCTGGCACCAATAAATAACAGATATTCCTTCTGCATTTTTTGTGTATTACAGTGAATAACTTATTTAACAACACATTTTCTTAGACTAGTTAAAATAAGGGTTCGACCATATGTCCCTAAGACCATCCATACAACTCATAATTATCAATAACCGCTTTATCCTGGAGAGGGTCGCGGGGGGGCCGGAGCCTATCCCGGCCGACAGAGGACGCAAGGCGGGGGAATACCTAGGATACAACACCAGTGCATAGCAGGGCACACTTTTTTGGGCAATTTACTGAACAGGCCAATTAACCTAGGCAGCAGTTTTTTTGGACGGTGGGAGAAACCCGGAGTACCCGACGAAAACCCACGCCGACACGGGGAGATAGACAACACGGAAACTCCATAGAGGCACCACAACTCATCATGCTGTAGGAATTCATAGTGAGTACGCAGTTGTCAAACAGGGAATATTTTCACTTTAATATTTGGTCCATGTTACTATAAGGTACTCATGGTCCTGCCATACAACAGTCCACTTAGCAGTTGCACAGTCTAAATTCTTAACCACCGCAATTATCAGTCATGTTCAGTCCACTACTGGATGAAGGCCTTTCCACGTTGCTGCCGTCCCGCGTCCTGCGGCGAAGATGTAATATGCAGACAAGTAACAATCGTGTAATGTTTTAACAGTGGTAGGGGGCAGTTTGTGGTACTAAAAATGTGTACATGGGTTATAGGTAGAATGTGATGTTGCCAGCCACACATGTTGACATGTCTCTGTCTCTCGTCACAGATGTGTGAGGCCGGCACGTAAAAGCAGTTGCTATGGCTTGTGCTCTCTTTGAACCTCTGAAGGAGGACTCGAGCTTCAGATGGTACGAAACATGCACATTCACTTTGCTCCTGTCTGATGCCCCTGTTGGTTACATTTCTCAGGGAGTGTTGAGCTATGTGATCACTGGTTTGCAGTTAACGTGAATGATTTTTTAAAATAACGAATATTAGTGTGCCGGTCAACGTACGCGCCTATTATAGCAACACTTATTAAGCAGCTGAGATATAGCTTACTGATTTGTGTTTGTTCAGTGGTATCCGTAGTGCAAGGTGAACCTCGTCACCTAAATCTGATTTCTGGCCGTGGCTAACGTTGTTGGTTCGGGACATATTGAACGGCGGGTCCCAGGCTCCCTCTCACCAAGTGTATTTATAATGGTGTAAAGGGAAGAGATGTTTTTATATGTTTTTTTCTAGGAGAAATATTTTCCTTTCTGCTGTTAGCAAGGCCATTATGTTACGTTCAATAAAGTAATTGTTTAAAGTCCTTTGTTCATTGCTGGTTGAAGGTCTCCCCGTGATTTGCCGGTAGTGCTTGTTGTTTGACCATATTTCACCAGCTGATATGTGGTGAATTATTACCTGCCACAGCAAATATAGCCTGGGATTTGAATTGAGATAGCTGGGATGATAGGTCAGTGTGCTAACCGTTGTACCACTGCTCCCCTTGTGATTAATAGTTGCAGATGTTTATTTTGATTTGCAATTGATAATGCTACACAATGATCTTTTTACAGGAGCACATAACGTTTAACCCATATGAATGATGATGCCCACTTGATTTTTGCAGTCAGCCCCGCTTCAGTAATTTCACGTAAAATTACAGGGCATCTGGGAAAATCAAATGCTGTAGACAGTGATATCGAAGGACGTAAACAAACTAAATGTCTACACTGACAAGACGCAAGGTGGACTTATTAAAAGAGGCATTGCTTTCAGATGATGCACTTGTGGCTCTGCTTTAATGCCTGACAGGGAGGAGCCACTGCTGGAAGGTTATGGCTCCGGAAAAGGCAAGGGGAAGATGGTCAATTTCCACACCGACGTGCATCAGTCGATGAAAGGTAGCGCGCATGCGTGTGTGCGATTGCCCGTGTGTGTGCTAGCGCCCGTGTGTGTGTGTGTACTCGCGCATGTGCGCGCTGGAGCGCGTGTGTGTGCGAGTGCAAGTTACCCGTTTTATTCTTTTTTTATATATTCGGTCATTAATTAGCAGATTATAGGACGCTTGACCTCCCTCCTCTCTGCAGCTGCCTAATGTCTCTTCACCATTACTCTTGAAAATAAATTTGACATTAAATATGCACGCGTTATAAGTTGTTTTCATTATTACTTATTACAACATTATTTTTGACTTTAACACTAATTACTTAAACGGGCATAATGTATGTACATCTGTATTGTTCCACGCAGGCAAAACGTTCTTATGTACGGCTGATGGCAACTGTGATGAAGCGTTTGACAGCATAGAGCTCCTCATGGGGCACATGCGGGTTCACCATCGGCCCACGCGGTTCTTCAGGTAAGGCCCGGTACAGCTCGTGTGCGGTGGTGTCGGTAAATTAGTGCGTGTGCATGCATGTTTATACGTGACTTATTAGTAATAATAATAATTGCACTTCTAGAGTGCCTTTCACTCGAGGGTCATAAAGTGCTGCACATAGCTGTGGAGAGAATGGCATATCAGCAACGACACATCAATGGCAAATCAACAACAACGCTTATTTTCTTAGTGAGTACCCGTTGTGGTGTATAAATGTCAGGAGAGGAGCGATGAGGGTAGTCATGCGTGCGCCACGAGCACACCACCTCTTTGTGTGCCATCCCGGCTTTAATAGCTGCTTGCTTGCTGTTCATGTGTGTATATCTTATCAGTGTGTGTGGCTCCTGAAGTCAATCATCTCCTTAAGAAAGCTTTACTCTTATGTTAGAAAGCCCAGACACAGCCTAGGTGTAAATTTTAAAGTAAAAAAACAGTCAAAAAAGCTTTGTTTCCAGTTATTTAACTAATTCTCACAACCTCTATACGGGGAAGAACGTATAAGTGCATACTTCTCAGTACATACTTGTAAATCGTGGGATATTTGCTCTCTTCATCCACTCACGTAGAGGCACTATGTCAGAAGACCCATCTTACCTGTGTGGGAGCATCGTTGCCTGGAAGCTCTTGGCCATATGCTTGTTTGTTTTGTCATGCAGGTGTGAGAAGTGCGAGCAGAAGTTCAACACAAACCGCTCTCTCTTCAAACACCTGCACGTGTGCCTCAACCACGACGAGCCGGGTTTGGCCTTCGGGAGACGCAGCACACGCGCCACACCCGGCACAACTGCCGCCCCTCCTGCGAGCATTATGGCCACCCTGCCTGTTGTCGTGACCGCTCCTGACACTGACATGGCCGCACCTGACTCTGGTATAGCGGCCTCCCCTCCTGGTGGCACAGGAGGCCCTCTTGATACCACTAACGCCACGGCCGTTGCTGCCGACGTCACCACCACCTGTCTTGCCACCGATGCCACCACTGCTGTTGGTGTCGCGGCCGCCCCTTGCAGTGTCACGGCCGCGCTTTCCTCCGATGTGACGCTCGCTGGCGCTTGTGTTGCCCCTCCTGACGCGGTGTTGAAGGAGAGGAAAGCGACGGACGAGATGCCTGAACTGACGTGTGAGCGCGTTGGAGCCCCACGGTCTCTACCTCCACCATCGCCAGCGCCACCGCTGGAAGTCCCCAGTGGCCTCCCAATGCCAAAGCTGAAATCCAGCCAAGAGCAAGAGATGCCGCACCTGAAGCCGGGCCCCAGCGTGGCGCCCAACGTTGGACTCAAACGCAAGCGGCGCAACGGTCGCGGCAGCAGTTTGGTTGACGCTCCGAAGACGGAAGACCGGGTGACTGGGTTACTGCAGCAGGAGGCGAGCGCCGCCCCCACACTGAAGCGCGTCCTGGCGAGCGAGGACGCGACGGAGAGCTCCAAAGGGCTGGCACCGGCCGTGTCGGACGGGAGTATTGAGGACATCAGCGTTGCCCAGCATCTCGCTCCTCCACGTCTGAGCCGCAGCAGCAATGAATGTGGAGAAGACGGCACCCTGGCCTCCACTAGTCTGTTCAAGCGGAAGAATAAAAAAGGTGGCCGCAGTCGCGGTGAATCTACCGTGACCAGAGTTTGCGAGGTGGCCCTTCCAGCTCTGCTGCGTGGCGGTGAGGAGAGCAGTGATAACGTTTTGATTGCCGTAGTTTCAAAAGGTGGAATAAAAAAGGGGACCGAGCGATCAGGCGACTCGAGTTTATCTGCTGGTGTCCAGCGTCTCGACTCCTGTCGGCCGAGCCTCAGGGAAGAGGAGAGCGAAACGTGCATGGGTACGCAAAGCGGCGCTCCTAAAGGGAAGAATAAAGCGTCTGCGGGTCATCTTGACCCAACGAGCACCGCCCGTGTAAGTGAGCTGGATGGCAGCAGCCATTATGGTACAGCCCAGGCAGGACCACCGAAGCGGAGAAGGAAGGCGGTCGGCCGAGGTAGAAACACACGGAGGAAGGTGGCAGCAGCTGCGACAGCAGTGTCAGGGAAAGCTTCATCAAAGACCCTGCTGCTCAAGCTGAGGACAGCCAGGGCGGTGGGCGATGAAACGCAGTGGATCCGAGAAGACGCGCGCGGTGATTGCTCTCCCTGCTCTGCCCCCGCTTCGCCGCCACCGGAGCAGGGGGACACGGTGCGAGACGACGGGAGTGACAGAGGCTGCAGCGCTGCTTCAACCTCCGGCAACACGGGAGCCGGCGGGACGGAGTCTCCGGTGGCAGACTGTGATGACAGGACACCTCCTACTCCAACATCTTCACCACCACCACCACCGCCGCCGGTGAGAGGGAGGAAGGGGAAGGCGGTGGCACCGGTGATGGGGGGGAGCGGTGGTTCGTCTGAAAGTCATGCCGGCGCGGATGCGGCGGCAGCGGCGCCGGCCGTGGCCTCGGAGCAGGATGACACGCCGCTGATGCCGAGAGTAGCGAGCCTCCTGCCACCGGCGCACCACAGCCACCCGGGCTGGCAGGCGGGCTCCGCTCGCTGGAAGGCGGCGGGTGAGTGTACGTGTGTGTACACATAGCGCAGCCCCCCTTCGTCGGTCCGCTTGTGGATGGCCGACTCCACCATGACGTACAGGTCACGCGGTGGTGTTTGAGTTGACATTGCAACACTGGGCAGCACGAGTTTGTTCAGGGCAGCCCTCTCTCTGTCTCTGACCAGAGTGGTGACGTATGGTCAAGTAGCCTACAGCATAACCATCAAGGTGAGGGCAACCTCAATAGGCTGTCAGCTGTTGAGAGTAATTAGGCATTTGTGTTTCACTGATCCCACGGTGTTGAAGTTATAAAGTAATAATAATTGCACTTCAAGAGCGATTTTCACTTGAGGGTCACAAAGCGCTGCACAGAGCTGTGGAGAGAATGGCATGTCAAAAATAATAACTCATGAATGGCAAATCAACAACAACGTTTTTTGTTGTTACAAATCTGAGGTGTGGAGAGAAGGGCATAACAACAACATCTGAGCAGTTCAATTTAAAGTCAAATAATGGCTATAATTTAGAGAAAGACATCAAATAAGTGATTAAAATAATTGTTCAATGAAGAAAGGAATAAGTGTTTCTGAGTAAGCGCAGGTCGGTAGTAAACCATCATCCCAGCACGGCAACAGTAAGTCACATCAACAGTCCTAGCCAGAGGACTTGAAAGCCTTACGGAACAAGTGAGTCTTGAGACTAGCTTTTAAGTTTCAAGATGCCCAGGGACTCAACTGACGGAATCTCCAATGAAATGGCTTTCCAGAATCTGGGAGCGCGAGAAGGCTCTGTCACCCATCGAATGGAGGTGCGATCTGGGCACCTGCAGCAACCTCGTATTGGAGGATCGAAGTTGTCGTGTTGAGGAGGGTGCCTGACGTAGGTTATGGATGTATGTGGGAGCAGCGCCAGTGAGAGCCTTGGGGGTGCGAAGGAGGATCTTGAATTCGATATTATATTTAACCCGTAACCAGTGGAGAGACACTAGCTAGTACTGGGACTATGTGATCGTTGATGTGTGTTTAAGTGAGGACTCTAGTACCCGCATTGTTCACACGTTGGAGACGATTGATCAGGTAGGCAGGGATGCCAGGCAGTAGCGCATATCAATAGTTAATTCATGAAGAGATGAAGATGTCTATTAGCTTCTCAGCATCAGAGGGTGAAAGGATGTTGTGCAGTCTGGCTATGTTTCTGAGATAGAAATAGGCTACCTTTGTCACCTTGATGTGTGTCTCAATGCTGAATGCGGAATCAAGAGGCACTTCTAGACTCCGAACTGCCTTAGCAACTTCAATGGTCTGGTCGTCAAGCATCAATTGGATGGACTCAACCTTGGACAATTGGTGCAGGGTTTAGTTTTAGGAAACTTAAATTGAGCCAGGTCTTCACAGTTGACTGAGGACGACATGCACAAATCAGACGCATTGGTACATGGCTTTGCGTGGATATAGATTTAAATGTCATCGGCGGAGCAATGGTAGGTGAGATTGAGGCTGCGCAGGAAATGGCCAAGTAGTTCTACGTAAATGCTGAAGAGGAGTGGGCCGAGGACTAAACCCTAAGGAACTCCAGACAAAACAGGATGGATCTCTGAGTTATGCTCTCCGAGGCTGACGAACTGCTTCCGGTCGGAGAGGTAGGAGCTCATCCAGTGCAGGGCACAGCCAAATACCCCTACAGCCTCCAGTCGCTCAAGTAAGGTAGGGTGGTCAATGGTATCTAAGGCAGCGCTCAGGTCTAGGAGGACAAGAATACTTGGCCAGCCTTCATCGGCAGCGACAAAAAGGGCCTTAACTACTTTGACGAGAGCTCTTTTAGTCCTATGGCCGAATATGAACCCATATTGCAAGGGATCGAGGAGGTCATTGTTGACGACTTGTTTCTTGAGTTACACGGCTACTGCACGTTCAAGGACCTTGAAGAGGAATGGTAAATTGAGATGGGGCGATAATTATCAGGGATGTTGCAATCAAGGCCAGGTTTTTTTGAGCAGAGGGGTTCATCACGTAAAATGTTAAGAGGTTTTTTTTTTAGTCTTGCAACTTCAAAACTTGTCTTGGTCAGCCCCTGGCACAGAGGCTAGCTATGTATGTACAGCTCCTTGTCAACCCACTCCTAGATGAGAGCATCCCTATGCTTTGCAGATTGCAGGAGTTATTTGTCCAAATTTACTGCATTGGTCACTGGAGGTGAGGTCCGTGATCGTAGGCATCATCGATGTAAATGCGTAGAACAACGGTCAAGGCACTGGCATCTATTCATCACCACGTAGCCTCGCAGCCTATACTAACCCACCATAGATGGTGTTATCCATTGAAACGCTCGCCAGGGTAAAACCCACTTATCTTGTCGGATATAACAAGATCCCGATGCCTTCCAAGCGATGTATCTTTGGCTAGAAGGCTAGAATTTGTGTTTCATCGCTGAACATGACTAACATCTATGGTGAACGATAATCAAACCAGTCCTAGGCTTTCCCCTCGCCTACTCAGACTTAATTTGTGTGATTCTTAACAGCACTGTGGCGACAAAGGCGGTTGGTTGTGGTGCTCGCCACCCACCCCCTAGTCTGCTGCGACTAGTGATAGACATGGCACATGCATTGAAAGGCTTGAATGTGAGTCAATCGAGTACCAGGACAATGCAACCACAGACTGCTAGCGGTTAACTGCGTTTCCTCTTCCTTTCCCAACCGCACACGCCCCGCTCACAGGCCTGTCCGGCAAGCGGCGCGTCTCGTGGCAGCACACGCGCGGCCTCTACACGTGCACCAACTGCTCGTTCAGCAGCCTGTGCCGGCAGGAGGCAACACGGCACGTCTACGAGCACAGCCGATAGCACTCGGCGCTGCAAGAGCGGTAGGGACAACCCCCTGCCCCGTGTGCGTGTAGCGGTGGAATTGAGCGTGTGTGTGTGTGTATAAACGCGTGATTACATGAACGCGCATGTATATGAACGTTGGGGAAGGGCCGTGGTTCGAGTCCCGCTCATGGCCAACACCGGTGACCAGTATCTGTGCTGGTCGTTGGCCTCTCCTATTTATATTCAGGCTCAAAAGAGTACATTGCCACTAGGGAAACAAAAGTGGCCGGATGTGGTGCTGGCCACCCTCGTGTGCTGTACTGGCCTCTATAGAAATGCTTGCCAACATCTTTTGGCCCATCTATTAATAGTTGTAAGGGGAGGAGTCTTTGTCTTGAGTTTTATTTTGTGACCACAGCTAACTGGTGAATGATATGTGAATACATCCTGGGTTTTCTTTCCATTTACTCAGCCTTCAGTGAGTTCCTGGTGCAGTGCTGACCACACCACCCCCAATTCTCAACACTTACAAAAACCCAGTTGCAACACAAGTGTCTGCCTGGATTTAAATCCACAATCTTATTGGTGACTGAGCTAAAGCTACACCTGATAATCTCAGTTTAATCACGGGCGACTAGCATCCGGGATTTGAGCCTGTGATCTGACTGCTGGTGGCTCAGAGCTGAGCGCTTAGACCCCTCAACCACCTCTTCACGTTGTGTGTAGAAGGAAACCGAAGATCCCGGAGGAAGCCCTTAATGTATACCAGGGCATAAAATTCAAAAGGTCCATGCAGACAGGCTTACAAGCCCGCTGACTGTGCTACCATCCCCAAGCCAAGCCGCAGCTTTACGGGCTTGGGAGATCATTTCAAATAGATTGTAGTGGTAACTAGTTTAGTTTTGTAACCTAGTGGATGCATTCCACAATGACATGTGCTGTGATTGTAATAAATAACAGCTTTATGTTTTTATTTCTTTCAGGAACCCGGTCATACCATTGAACGAGACTACTGGGCATTAGGCCGCAGTAATTAAAAATGGTTCTTTAATTGTGGTGATAATCACCACACACGACATCATTTCCCACCAGACGTGTCGAGTACAATGTTCATTGTCATTTCTCCATTCGACTAGAGACGCAAGCGTTCTGGGAGTGACTCTGTGATGATTATTATCTAATGGTAGCGCACTTGCGCCATCAGATCTTTAAGCCAACACCCACCCGGGCTGCATTCAATAGCGTTTCTACAATATGGTTGTGTTGTCACAGAAGTGATGTTAGGAGGCCACTGTGTTAGGCGATGGAGACAATGCTATACCTCTTTTTTCACCGGTAAAACCGAGCCAAGCTGACACCAGGCCCTCACAGTGCTGGTGGCTCTTTGCTTTGCTGAGCCGTGACCAAACTGTAGTCCACTGGTCCAACAAAACAGCTTGGTATTGAGCTGCATCAGGTGTAGGCCTCATGACACATTTCTTAACGCAAAGGCAGTGTAAGGCTCGCTTCACACCCCGAGCTCTGCAATAAACAGCAACCTGGCACCTCCTTCGCCACGCTCGGCGCGCTCATTACGTCCCCAGTGCGGCTGAGTTGTGCGTTGAAAAAGAGGACCTGGGGGTCCCGTAAAGAAACCTAACTTTGGGAAGTCATTCACATGCCTGTTAATATGCAGTCTAAATTACGGTATGGTTTATATTTAAATAATATACTGTTTCCGTTTTAAAAACATGTGTGGCAGCATTACTACGGCAGTGCCTATTTTTACACTAACACACAATCCTTTATTTATGAAAGGGATACGCTCCTTAAACCGTCGTTAAACTTAAGTAAATTTCCCCTTTAAAGGCAAATTTATTATAATAGCCAGTAATGAAATTGAAATGAACAGTGCAACATGTACCGGTGGAGGTTTTCACGGCTCAATGTGTGAAGATTGCTTTCAAAAGTTGCTCTTTTGGGATAGCTGTGTCGTGCGCTGCTCTCCACAACGTTTCACCTCCCACGTCACAGGATGCCTGAAGATGCCTCCAACGTGGGAGGTGAAACGGCAAAGAGGAGAGAGGAGGAGTGCTCGACATGGCTATCCCGAAACAGCAGCTCTTGGAAGAAAGCAACAGTATAAATAAGTAAACCTTAATACAAATGCTTTCGTGACCGGTGTTATCCATGAAATGAAACATTTTGGGTTAGGTTATGGCAAAATACTCTCCTTCGCCTGACAGCCAATTAGAAAGGTTTTGTCATCTGAACAGAACCTGCCAATTCCTTACTATCTCAGCACAACTGTGCGTTGGAGAGCAAACCCACAACATTTACAATGAAACACGACGTTTAGCTGACAATTGCAATCGGCGTCATAAGTTTACTCGCACTAACATGGGACGAATAACCCCACGTACAAAAAGAAACTGAAGTGCTATTCAGCATTAACGGGTGATTTAATATCCACTGCTTTTGAGTACTGTTCACAGACAATACAGTATAAAGATGTGGGAGGATGCAGGGATGGCCAGTAGGGCTGGCAATTCACATATTCGGCTTGGCAAACTCTTTGTGGAGCAAAAATTCATTACTCGTAAAAGAAAACGGGTGTTAATTTTCTAAATGCGTTAGCGTGAAAATGCGGTAATTGAACATTCCTAAAATGAGGGGTTGGTGTATTGGTAATAACTGGTGCTCCTACGGGTGTATGGACTAACCCAATTTGTAGTATCTGAGAATGTATTTTTTGTAAAACTATTGCAATACACAAAGTACTAACACGAATGAATAAGATATTAATTTTATATATTTTGTGTATTATAAATAGTATATCGACAGCAACAAAATTTCTCAATAGTAAAAATTGGTGTTAGCCCATATGTCTAAGCCCATCCAACTGTTTATTTATGTCCAAGTAATTGCTAATTGCGCACCCTTTTATAATTCCTCATGAACTTGGACGGACAATAATTTAGGATTTTATGAAGTAGGCTTTACATAATTTTCTGATTGACTCCAGTTGTCATGAGTTGTACAAGCTCTTATCTCAGCAACTTTACCCACTGAATTTTGATTCCTGCTGACTTGGCAGCTAACTTGATCTGTCCGAAAGTATGGAAATGTGCAGTTTTGCCATCCATTTACACAACTTCTGTAACTTCGTTGCGTTAACCAAGTAGGTCCGCATGGGTGCTGCACTTGAAGGGCCAGACTCTAAGTTTTAATCAGAGCTGAGCGTAAGTTCAATTCGTCTTATCTGCCAAACACGTTTGTGCTTTCTACCTTGGGGGGGGGGGGGAAGTTAGCGGTGCCTGTTTTTTGGTGGTACTGGCTTTTGACATGAGCTTGTGGAAGTTCAGTGGCTGAGGACTCCGGTGTAGATGATTACGTCCCATTTCTTGTTTGTGTTGATAGACTGATGATTTATTATACTATTGCAAATTCTGATGCTTCATTGCGGTACTCACTTTATAGCTGGCTCGATCTTCGTGGCACAAAGTCATCGTGAGCCTGGGTGGGAATGCACTGTAGCTGAGATAATTCACGATACCTTGCTTAGAATTGCATTTAAGACATGCTAATAAATTGGCGCCAAAATCCATGACAAGAAACTGCGTGAGCGTGGTCTTGTCTGTGTGATGGCAATGGTTGTCGTGCCATACGATGATCGTGGTAGTTGAGCCATCATCATTGTTCCGGTTCCCACTCTGTTAGGCAGGTGCTGATGTCATTTTACAGTTTAAAATTATTTTCCGTGCCCACGGTCCGCGCTTTGAATTGTGCATGTGATAAGGATTGTGTACGATTTGTGCACATTGAGACCATAAAACTGGGCTAAATGATACTAGTGAGATGGCAGAAATAAGGCCAGAAACTTCTGCTCTTGAGTTGAAGCACTATCCTGAATAGTGACAGTGTTGAATCACTGGGGAGGTGAGTTTGATCATGTATATTGTCTCCTATTCTGGCAAGTGTGTGTTAGAATATCTAACTACACCTGCCAGTCATAAATTAACAGGAAATAACTTGACTTATCACATCTCCTCCATGCATATTATTGTTTGTAACGTGCCCGGCTAGTTAGAGGAATGGATGTAAATAATAATAGATCGCTATTTTTCACTGCTCCAATCCGTGCTAATTTGACAAAGCATATCCCATATTCAGGCAAAAGCTTCCAAGCACCGTTTATTTTCTTCCCGTCCTCCAAGTGGGAACAAAAAGTGGCTAAGAATGAACAATAGATAGTAATACCAAAATTGAACGTTTGCTGCACGTCTCGGGCACCCTTAGGGGTACTTGGCTTCGATGAGTGATGCCCTCCGTTTTCGGTCAGACATTTACGCAACTGTGCTGATTTTGAGACTTTAATATTTGGCAGCTATAAGCGTTCCATCGTATTAAGCGGGGTCGTTGGTGGATTTGCACGTATGGTGCAGGAGGGTAGAGCATTGCGATGGGTGCGTCGAATGGCAACGCACGATCATCGATGTTCTATCCCTGTATTTGCGTCACACCTCCAGTCAACGGAGGCGCCACCTCTTCCCACAATGCTACAGGTGCACATTTAATCTGAAAATCCCATACAGCCGCTGTGCAATATGAAAAAAAAGTAACATTTGCCGGGAAAGGGAGATATGTACGCTAATCACACTGCCCAGTTTACGTGTAAAGCAATTTACATGTAAAGTCATGAACACGGGCATTTGTGTAAAACTGAACCCAGTAGCCCTCTATATTTTGTGAATAGTTAATTTGTAACGAGTTGTTATCTTACAGCTCTCAAGGTGAATGTATTTACTATAGGAATAGATATATTTTCCTACCTTTTTTCTGGAATGCCGTTGTAACCTGCTTCTTCCTTTCGAGTGTTTCGTTTTTACATATGCATTGAAAGTGTGTTCATAACTATCCCACCCTTGTACAGTTGTGTAATAACAATATGTAATAACAATGATTTACTGATGTTTGTCAATCCACTGCTGGATAGAGGCCTCCCCACGCCTGTTGTGGGGGTAGGATTATCGTTCTTCGCGCTGGTCAGTGTGGGTCGGTGTCGGTGAAAGGGGAGGCCTAGGACCAGTTCATACGTATATCACTTGCCACTGATGTTAGCCGTGGCCAGGGAATTAACTCAGGTGGCCGGGTTAATAGTGCAGTGCGTTAACAGCTGCACCGCCGGCCCACACCACATGTATGTATATTGTGACACTAACATAGACCTTCATAGTGATCCAGCGAAGAAAAAAACAAATGATTTTTTTAAGGTTATATTAAGTATAATTCAACTTTCTATTAAATGGGGGATGAAAAAGAGAAAAACAAAAATAATTTTTACAAAAAAGTTAAAGAAAAATAATGTACAGTATTTATATACATTTTAAAGGCTGCTGTACATTTTATTTAAGATATTTGCGTTTTGCCTTTGTAATCGTGGTGCTGGAGTCTAGGGGTGGTCGAAACGTTTTGGTAACCAAGTATTATTGGCTTACACGGACAGGCTGCTTCTGAACGGATGTTGATAGCAAAAACCATTCTGTGTTTTCAGCTAAGATATCAACATCGAACTTCAGACAAGTTGGCGTCTGTTAAAGGCAGTACAGCAAATAGTTTTTTGTTGGTGTTGTGGGGTTCGTGTTCTTCATCGTTGGTTATCTTCTGACACCCAAGTTTGTACCACAATGAAATGTGCTTTTTGCACGTGACTGACATGGCCAAACTACTCCTAGGAATGAGTTAAACGCTCACCTGGTTTAACAGCTGTGCACGATTAATAAGCACAACACATGCATACACAGCTCAATTTGTCAACACATGCAGAGCTCTGCTGTGTTTTTTGCAAATAACTGGCTTCTCTGGGTTTTGATAGGCATTGGCTCCACACTCTTAAGCAAACTTCTCGGTTCACCAATAAGGATTATCAGAGTTTAGCATGAGATGTACTACTTTGGAACTGATCTACCCTGTACAATGATTGCACCAGCTTCTGAGCTATGTTTATTGAAGCCCTGATTCGAAATTTGATTTTCCTACTTCGCAGGTTGATTAAACAAAAACAAAACTTAAATACACTTGACATATTTCATATCCAGTGTTGCCACATCGTTAAAAGAATTTCATGTTATGGTCGCCTACGTGACATGAATTATCCAAACATTTTGACTGCTGTCATGTTTGTGACGGTTACGGCGGTGTATAAAACGCAAGCTAGTGTTTGTACAACGGATGCTTGAGTTGTGTGCGTGGAGGAGTGTATTGTACACGTTGATATCCGGGCGGGCATGCGTAATTTTCCAACGCGGTTGTGAAATACATTAAACTGACGTCTGTTAACATGATCTTGGCCGTTAATTCCTTGCGAGTTTGTGTGTCTTGGTCTTATGGTGGTGTTTTAGCCACCCTTTGCCAATGCTCTGCTAGATAAGGTTCCTTCCCGTGCTGGCCCTCTCTATTTGTCGCTGTCATTTCCTTTTTGCTTTCCTCCAAGTTACTTTCCGTCTATCTCCCACCTCTATCTCCCTCTTCTAAATCTCCTCTTTAGTACTTACGCTGGTGGAGGGAGGCATGACCTCAGCACAGAAACTCCGTTTATAAGACGCACCCACAACACCTGGTTTTATGGTCGTTGCCTATCTGGGTTTGACCGAGGCAGGAATTGGCATGTTTGGATGACACGATTTCATTGGTTTGACCGGGATAGTTCAGGAAAGTGAATGAGTTCAGATGACAGGAATTAATTGGGGGACAAGGACAGTCAATGCATCACTGATGTGAACTTCATCAGGAACATGATCTCATCTCATTGTCAGAAACCGCTGTCCTGTACAGGATCGTGGTGAACTGACGCCTTTCCCGGTATACACAGGGCACAAGGCAGGGATATACCCACGATGGGACGCCAGTCCGTCACCGGGCACTGCGGGCAATTTAGGCTGCAAGCCAATTAACCTATGCAGCAGCATGTTTTTGGATTGTGGGAGGAAATCAGAGCGTCCGGCGAAAACCCACGCGGGCATGGGGAGAACATGCGAACTCTACACAGGCACCCGAGCCGAGATTCGAACCCAGGACTTTCTTGCTGTGAGGCGACAGCGCTACCCACTGGGCCACCGTGCCGCCCCAGGAACATGATGTAATATTTAATATATTTTTTGGATCTACTTCCCCCCTACCCCCCCTCCCCCCCATAAAAAATATAGATATGTGCTTGGCCTATTTTAAGGACAATTATGCATATCATAGCAACAGGATCAATTTCCAATAAAGTTATTTCACCACCAAAACTTTATTATTGCGTTTATTCTTACCACAAACTTGCACAGCCTCTTTTGCACCAATGTGTATTAAAAAAAGATTCAACACAGTACTGTATTGCAATAATTTGTTAACTGAATAGGCGACCACCGTGCAAGAACAGGTGTTATAGGCTGCTGCAGGGATCTGTGGTGGACAGCAAGATACATTACATTATTTTTATAAGCTCTCGCGTAAACGCCACCTAACGACACCATACTTCAGTATAGTGGAGAGTGATAAACTAATCCCCACACCTGCACAGGCATGAGACCCTCATCCAGCAGTGGACTGATGAGGGCTGCACATGTTCGTGTACACGAATCTCCCTGCAATAAGCGGATGGTGATTTTTTAAATATTTCTTGCATATAGCTGCTTTGCAATTTAACCGTGGTGCTGATATCGTTTTTCACAGCTTTATGGGAATTTCTCTTAATAGCTCTTTCAGGACAGAAGTGTCAAGCTTCAGAAGCCTGGAGATGCCTCCAACGTGACATGACAATGAAGCTGCTGCTGATGATTCTGCTGCTGCTGATGATGACAGTGATGATGATAATGATGATGACAACACTGGCGCCAGCAGGATGTCTGCTGGCGCCAGTGTTGTTGCTGATGATACGGATGAGAATGATGCTAGGAATATTTTATACAGCTATTCCGAAGGAGCAGCTCTTAAGAGCAATTGTCAATGTAACCGCTAATTCTGCGCAGTAATGAAATCGAAAAGATAACACAAAACAAACCGTCAGCACGAATAAATGCGTGCTTAAACAGCGCATACAGCGCAAGGCCTTCATGCAAGAAACCATGACTTTCATTTTCCTAAAGGAAAAAAAATGCTCGGCTTAAACGGCAGGGCATGAAACACCACAAAAAATGTGTGTTTGATGATTCCAACGTGTGGGTACTAAACGTTGAGTCACAACTCCTGGAAACATTAAACGTACTTTTACACCACCCTTTGTGTAACAATCAAATGAGACACCTCCATTCTACATAAAGGAAAGTGAAGAAATGGCAATTAGGGCATTATTTATTAACCCCATGAGGGACTGGTCTATTGTCTAGAAACCCCATTAGAAAGTAATGCCTTTCTCTAGAACTACTGTCTATTTTGTGGAGACCTTGTCAGGGAAATTTTTTTTAAAGTAACAGGAAAACTAATTTTGATGCCAAGAATAAACAAATGCAAAACAATCCAATGGTATAATCACACGCCTTTTGAAATGGCTCCAGACAATATAATTGAGCGAAATAACAAATGTAAAGCATGTGCTATAAAGTCAAACGTCTGAAGATACCATGGCAAGATCTAGACAATGGAATGTGCTAAAGCTGTGCACGTGGGCGGCAGAGTATATTAAGTATCATATGCAGATACCGATGAAGATTCATGGCTCGAAGCATGATTGCTTCTGAAAGTTGCTTTTGAGATAACCGTGTCGAGCAGATGCCTCCAATGTGAGAGACGAAACATCGCGAAGGAGCAAGGACGAACTCTCGGCATGGCTATCCCGAAAGAGCAGCTTTGGGAAGCAATGATCAAGGGCAGATACCATTTCCTAGGGACCATGGGACACAAACATCCAGAGTGCAAGGACTGCAGTACGAGTTCCATCAGTAGTTAATACATCGATTCATCTGCCCCACGATCGATTCAGTCCCAATTCAATGCGAGCACGTGTTCTGTAAATAACATTGCAATGAATTTAGTGGTTGCCGGTCAGTGGCAAGCAGGTTAAAACCGGTGATGCATACACGTGCGGTTCACTGCATATCGCTATGAGGTTCTGATCCAATATCAGGATAAATGGGTGCTTCTTTACGCCAAAAGTTACTGGCTTGCCTAATGTTTGGGAGACCTTGTAAGAGAACTCAGGCTGTTTAAAAAATAACAAAATATTCCAATTTTAACATGAAAGAATTGCAAAACAATCCAATGGGATAATCACACTCCGTTTGACATGGCTCCAGACAATACCATTGAGGGGAAAAACGTAAAGCGTGCTAAAGAGTCAAATGTCTGGAGACATTACGGCAAGATGGAATGTCAAATAGCTGTGCGTGTGTGCGGCAGAGCACAGTATAGCGCAATCCCTTCAACCCGTGTCCATCAGCTTGGTGCAGCACGGTCAAACAACCCGCACTGTGGGGAGGCCCTCATCTAGCAGTGGATTTACATACGGGCCATTGATAAATGAGGACTGTACTTGTCCGACAAAAATATTGGTGTTATGTGGACTATAATGAGGAAAGTAGGCACCTCATCGCATCTTGAGTTGTGGGAGAGGGTGACGAGGGGGGAAGAGATGGGGGGTAGAGGTGTGGGAGGTAGAGAGGTGAGGAGGGGGGGAAGAGAAGGGGTGGAGGTGGTGGAGAGTGAGGCAAGGGGATAGAAGGGGGGTGGAGGCGGTGGTGGAGGGAGAGCGAGCAGGGGAGTAGAGGGGGGGGTGGAGGTCTGCATTCATCAGGGCTGCACGGGAAATTGGGCCATGATGTCGACCCGGCAGATCGGGCATTTCTTGTTGGTGACGAGCCACTGGTCAACGCACGTTTGGTGGAAGAGATGCATGCAGGGCAGCCTCCTGTATCACCAGCGAGGGGCACAACAGGGCATGGGGACAGACATAGAGGACATGCCTTGGTCATCGAGTTGTGTTCTCGGGCAGCGGTGATGGGGTGCTTAGTGTACTACGCTACAAACCTGGCTGCTCAACTTCAAGTTTCAGATACGATTAACAACTTAGCATACCTGACCATTGCGTATTCATCCTGCAAACTGAGTGCCTACACCAAGTGCAGTATTTGTAGTGCACCTGTCCTTTTCTACAGATGTTCACTTATCCAACGTTTTCCCCTACTAGCTGATGCCTCAGTCCACAAGGAGTCTGCTAAGCGGCGTGGTATTGCACAAAATATTTAAAAGAAGCGAAAACGACGATCACCAACCTTACATCCTCCCCATCCTCCAGCTCACATAGACAGATGGTGCACTTCTCATCATCGCTCTCTTCACCGTCTGGCCTCTTGTCTTCTTTACGAAGTCTCAGCTGTGAGGGGGGCAGGGGTAGGGAAGTAGGCGCTGCTGGGTGAATCGATTTCTCGGGCATTCGTGAGCACAAGCCATGCCATCGATCACCATCCCTGACTTCTCATGAGCACGCCTCTGTGCATGTCTGACCAGCACAAGATTGGCAGCAGGGAACATGTAGTGTGTGTGTAGTGTGATCTTCAGAGGTACTCGCTAACAGCACTGGACCCCAGTTTGTTAAAACTATATAGGGAATCGTCCTTGTAGAGTATATGAGTATTGTGTGGTGTGCATATACGTTGTGGTACGCCTGCAAATCTTTTCACAAGTTGTTTAACAACCTGGCAATGCTACTATGACACAGTATCAACTATCAGGATACAGCAGGACGAGATTACATGTTAAGGAGGCCTGGGGTAGTTATCCTGTCTTGGGAACTACTGTTAATTATAATTCTTTATTGTTTTACCAATAGCCATGCCAAATTACATACGCTAGCCTTGTTATTCACCCTGGGAATTTCAGTTCTAGTTTTCATGTTTCAAAACCAACAAAGCTCTTTATATTTCAGCCAATGACCACCAGTAATATAGTGATGCCATGGCTTTAACCACAATATTACCGAACATAATTTACCACAGTGCACGGGTATTGCCAGTCAACGATAAGAGGGTGGCAGGGGGGTGCTCTAAATTCAAGGGAGTGGGACATAGGCGGACTGCGGTGATTCGGCGTCGGGTGCCACGTGCAGGAACCGTACCGCCGCCTCGCTGACGAACGCTCCAACCAGCCGCGCGCATACCTTCTTGTACTTGTGCGCGCACGTGTGCCGCTCGATCGTGCTCTGCGACGCCCCGTGCAGGATGTACTGAAAGTCAAAATGCACGAGGTCCTGCGAGACAAGAGCAGAGGCTGCACCGTCAGCATCTCGCGGCTCTCCAACCGTACCCCGGGCTCCGAGGCCGTGCGTCGTTGTGCTCCGAGAGCGCGAGGCGTTGCACCGACCGAGCGTCTGTACGCGTGACCGCTATTGCACGCAACCCTTCTCGTCGCTCTGGCCGTCTCGTCGCTCTCCGTGGATTAAAAAAAAAACATTTAATGCAAACAATTACAACAACGCCGTTCTGTTGACATGTGAAGCCAACGGGCTGAACCGTCGCATGAGATGCACAGGGAGACACCACCGAACAATAAACAGACGTGACGCAACATAACTGGATTTGCAATAACAAAAAACAATGTTTGAGGCTGCAAACTGCATGTTTATGAGTCTGCATGGGTGAGGGAGCAGAGAAGGAGGCAAGGACCACATGGGACTGGGAAGGGGGGGGGCAAGAGAGGGGGCGGAAAGGGAGGGGAAATTGCTCTCTTGTTATGCGCTCTTCATCTCAAGCGAGAAAAACATTAACAATACTTGCTTAATACGGTACAGGGTTGTGGGGTGGGCGGAGCCTATCCCAACCGACGGAGGGCGCAAGGCAGCAGAACGCCCAGTATGTGACGCCAGTAAATCGCAGGGCACTTTTTGGGGCAATTTGCTCAGCAGGCCAATCAACCTCGGCAGAAGAGTGTCTTTGGACAGTGGGAGCAAACCGGACAACTCGGCAGAAACCCACGCAGGCATGGGGAGAGAGAGAGAACATGCAAACTCCACACAAAAAGGCACCCGAGCCGGGAATCAAACCCGGGTCCTTCTTTCTGTGAGGCGACAGCGCTACCCACTGTGCCACCATGCCGCCCTCTCTCAACTCTCTCATACTCATATCATTTTAATCTTACCAACCAGAACACGTATCTCTATATGCAAGCCACATCTCTGCCATCCATACCGCTTGGCGGGTCACTCCCGAGAGCCTTGGTGAGCCACATGGCCCCACGGCTCCACTTAAAAAGAACCGTGGTCAACACAAGCGACCGTATTTCTATGCGTGAACTTGTCAATTGCGATGGCAATTCCACAACCTGCCCACTCATTAAAGGGTGTCAATGAATGATCGTACAGCAAAGAGGTGGTCGATGTACCTGTATACCCGAATTTTGAGCCTCACCTCTTTATATAAAAGGGTTTCCTTTGGTTAATCTGGTATAAATACACCTTACAGAATTCACTTCAAAACGCATTAAAATATCAAATGCGATATTCGTAGAGCTCCGAGCACCAACAAATATCGCAAAGCTGTGCAAATCCAAGCGTATGCATGTTTTATGCCTTTACCTCCAAGCGAAGTTAATCCCCCCCTTACCTCTCCCCCACCGTCAACACCCTTACCGATGCGTTTACCTCCAGCGCCGGCCTTGGCATGGCGAGTATCTCCGCCATGAACACCCGGGGAAAACCGAGCTGCACACGCAGGAGACACGCGTGGGGTGCACGGGGACGCGGACGTCACACAGGGAACGCAGGGTACACTGGGATGCACGCAGATCACTGATGGCTGGGCTGATACCATTAACTCACGAAACACGACCGGTCAAATTAATCATGGCTCAAGTCATTGTAAGTTTATATGTCTCTGTGATCATTTACAGGTGTCTCCAAGTCCACGGGTGTATAGGTCAGCCATTGGTTACCGAGCCAAAGACACGAACGCGGCGGCATCCTTGACATCCGAGTCATCATACCTCAACTTTTCAGCTGCCCGTGATGAAATACCAAGAAAATGGAATTCTCATGCCAATGATACTTCATGCCAAGTGCTCTGGGTGGCAGGGTGGCAGTGTGGTTACATCTGTGGCTCACAGAAAGAAGGTCCTGCCCGAGGTGGCTTGATTCCCACCTCACTCACCTTTCTGTGGGTTTCCTCTGGGTTCTCGAGTTTCCTCCCACAACAAAAAAATACTTATTAATTGGCTGATATATAGGGATGCAGTGTTTGGCGTGTTGGCGCCGGCTGACTCCCCCCCTCCTCTCTGCAGTTTTCTCATGTCTTATGAGTTATTCTATCTCCGAATGAATACTTGCTAATTTGAACGAATACTCTGCCATACATTATAAATCGTAAATTCAATCTAACCATAAGCCTCAACGTAACGAAGGAGGAGGAGTGATGGACGCGGCTATCCCGAAAGAGCAGATTTTAGAAGCAATCATCATGAAGCCTTTGTTAATGGTGGATCGTGCTTTACAAACATCAGTTTAGACATTAAAGATCACTCACCGTAGAGGAAGGGTGGGGGGAGGAGCTGCCGATCGTGGGGTGGTGGAATCGCAGCGGGGAGGGCCGCGTGGTGCGGAACAGGGAGTGCAGCGGGGGCGGCAGGACGGTGCGCGGAACGGCGTGGTGGAAGTCGGCGTCGCTGCGAGGCCTGCGGCGCGTCGTCACCACCATCACCAGCACAGCGTGAGAACCAATGGCATCATCGCAGTCACTGCTAGCGGTAGCTGTCGTGTTTACAAAGGGGTCGCCATCCTCATCCCTTCAGCAACTAAATAACCATTGCAGCTACCCACGTTAAAACCAGCGCCACCCGTACACCTAACACCGCCCCCAACCACCGCATTTCACCGTCAACATTGACAAAAACCAGCACTTTCACCTCTAAATGTTACCCCCACCAAAACCACTACCTCCCAACCGCACGAACAATTCCACCACCATCACTATCACCACCATCACCAAAGATCCGTATAGCCATAACAATTGTTATTGGACCAATTGTCCAAGGCTGAACCCATCTAATTAATGTTTGATGACCAAACAATTGAAGTTGTTAAGGCAGTCTGAGTCTAAGTGTAACTCTTAATTCTTCACTCAGCTTCGAGACACATATCAACAAGGTGATGAAGGTAGCCTATTTCCATCTCAATAATATAGCCAAACTGTGCAAATGCCTGTCACCCGCTGATGCTGAAAAGCTAATACACATCTTGATCTCTTCACGAATTGATTACAGTAAATGCACTGCTCCCTGGCACCCCTGCCTACCTGATCAATCGTCTCCAACGTGTGCAGAATGCGGCTGCTAGTCCTCACTCGCACACCCAACATGATCACATATCCCCAGTACTGATATCTCTCCACTGGTTACCGGTTATATACAGCATTAAATTCAAGATCCTCCTTCTCAGTTATAAGGCTTTCACCGGTGCTACTCCGACATAGATCCGTGACCTACTTCAGGCACCCTCCTGAACACGACAACTTCGCTCCTCCAATACAGGCTTGCTGCATGTGCCCAGGTCCCACCGCCATTCAATGGGTGACAGCCTTCTCGCTGTTTCTGGACTTTGGAATGACTTTCCATTGGAAATTCGATCAGCTGAGTCCCGGGGCATCTTCAAATCTCGCCTCAAGACTCGCTTGTTCCGTAAGGCTTTCAAGTCCCCTGGCAAGGACTGCTGATGCACCTCAATGTTGTCATGCCAGGATGATGACTCTCTGCCGATCTGCGCCTGCTCGGGAATATTTATTCCTTCCTTGTTTGTTGAAGAATTTTTATTTTTTTACGGCTTATTTTACGTCCTATAATTTATTGCTACTGTGTGACTTTCAGTTTAACTGTCCTGATGTAGTTGACATGCCGTTCTCTCCACACCTCAGATTTGTAACAAAAAAAATAAAAAACGTTATTGTTGCTGATTTGCCATTCTTATGTCGTTGTTGACGTGCCGTTATCTTCGCAGCTCTGTGAAGCGCTTGTGACCCTCAGGTGACGCGATTATTATTATTAACAAACTGTAGCATCAAGTGCTGTTAGCGAGTACCTATAAGGGCCAGCACAGCACATGAGGAGAGGGTGGCTAGCACCATGCCCGGCCGCCTTTATCTCCCTAGTGATTATGTTCGCACACCGCACCAGGTCACTCATTGAGACTGAGTCGACCTCGGGAAGACCCAGAAAATCGTCACTGCCGTTGGTTGTGAGCGGGACTCAAACTCCGGTGACCGAGTTCGCAGCAGAGTGCCGCTAACCGCTGAACCACCGTTTCCCACAAATGTTACCACTACCAACCACCAACCGCACTAGGACCGCAACCACCATCGCCGTCGTCACTGATACCGATCACCCCGGGCACCGCCGAGTCAACACCTGGAATCGTCCCGGGCAGCCTGTGCGTCGTCTCCGCGGTGCGCGGCGCTCGTCCGGGGGAACGCGCGGTACCGAGGCACGGATACAGACGGCTCCCACTCGCGATGCCTGCGAGAACCACGCGGCGGACGACGCGGTCACAACAAAGAAGACGACGCCGCCACAGCGAGGGCAATGTCCTGGCAGAGCTAGTGCCAAGCTAATCACATTTAGATGCCACGAGATATGTCGAAGGCTCATTAGCAGGTTGTCACAGGACAGACCCAGGTGTTATTGGTACACCAATTGGAATGACTGAAAGAAGTACGACACGATCCCCATTGTGCCATGTAACGCGCACAGACATACGTTCTCAAACACAGAAGCAAAGATTAAGATTTTATACGTAGGCTTTCACAACAAATATCAAGATTCAGTGCACGTTAACATGATAAACTCTCGCAGCCATCACAGCAGCACTCATTTCCGTAGCTGCCACCATACCAAGCCCTCATGCTGTCCCCAGCTCTCGCACACAAACAAACGTCCACGTACCCAACACCAGCACCATCGCCAGGCTGCTGCTGCTGCTGCTGTGGCTGCGGCTGCGGCTGCGGTTGCTGCTGCTGCTGCTGCTGGCGGACGTAGTATGGCACGGGCACGCCACCGTTCGCCACAAAGATAGGTTGTCCATAGGAGACGTGCGAAGAGAGCCGTGCATCGGTCACCCCTCTACCCCTCATTGCAGCATGGCGTACGAAGGCCTGGCCTTCTCCTCCGCTCCTCTGCTGCTCCTGCTGCTGCTGCAGCTGGCTGAAACCGTGGTGATGGTGGTAGTGGTGGTGGTGAAGGTACAAGGCTGTTGCCTGTGGGTGAAAGTGAGCTCTCGGCAGAACGAGATTGTAACCACCGCCTGGACCATGCAGCTCAGCCTGCGCGTACTGTGGTAGGCGGCCGTTACCCGGCTCGTAGCTTGGGCTATTCGAGCTCACCCTCTCTGCGTCGTCGCGTTCGAAGGGCGACCGACGTTCGGATGCCTCCTCGGCACTTTCCAAGTCTGCCGGCGTTCCCAGTGAGGCGCTCAGCACTGCCGACAGCACCATCAGCGACGGTGGTGGTGGCGGCGGGGGCGGCGGCGATGGAGGCGTCGAGAGAAGAATGTCGGCCGGATCGGCCGAGCGGCGGCGGAACGGATACCTGGGTGTCGATGATCGTGGCAAGCGGCGGCAGTCGTAGACCCAGTCCCCCCGAGCAGACACCTCTGTCGCTGGTTGCCAGTGGAAGCCGCCGCGCCGCTTGGGTGGAGAGGTGTGCAGCGTCGGTGAATCAAAATCAGGGCTAGCGCCGTTTCCTCGCCTTTGCGGCTCCGGCTGCAGTTCCTGCGGCACTGGCGGGAAGTAGAAGTGTGAGCTGTCACCCTCCTCTGCGAATTGAACTTCATCTAACCCGGGCACCGGGGTTGGTGGCCGGGTACAGCCTGCTGTTGCCACCGATGATTCGGCGGCACCACTGGTCTCGGGCCGGACGTTGGTGGCCGCTGACAGTGCAGCCTTGGGTGCTTCCCAACAGCGGTGAAGCCGCTCGGCATGGTTCACTATTGACTGGTTGGTGGCTGCTATGGATACCGCAACATTGGCAGCAGCAGCAGCGGCTGCGCCGGCTGCGCCAGATGCGTGTGTAGACGTAGCTGATGTTGCAGCGTCGTCATTGACTACATCGCCATCGTTGTCGTCATCTTCGTCATTTTCGTCTTCCTCCTCGGCATTTGCGTCGAAGAGGAAGAAGGGATCGGGGGTTGAGGCTCGCCGCACCGCCACCAGTCGGCGCCGTTGCTGATCGCTGGCAGTCACGGCGCGCCTGATTGCACAATTTGCTTGCCGGCAACAGCGCTCCATCACCAGCTGCTGCCGGTGGCCCTGTGGCGAAGCAGGTGAGGAAGGAGAGGTGGGAGAGGCAGGCGAGGTGGGCAGAGAGAAGAATTCTGGCGGCTGAGCGGGCGCCTGTTTGACCGGTGCCGCCACCGCCGTCGTCTCGTTCTCAAGGCCGCGGGTTTCACTGTCGGCATTGAAGGCTGGAGCCTGGGACAATCGCCCACGGACGGAAGAGGTCGTGGAACTGCCCAGTGGAGTTGTGGGGCACGCACACGAGCAGCCGCGGTGACACGAGGGAGAGATGCAGATGGCGGGGAGACGTGCGCACGTGGAGCCTGCACGCGGGCGGCACGAACGAAGCATCGTTAGCGGAGGAGGAGCAGAGTGCTTCGCCTGGACTCGTGCGAGTGGGCCAGACAATCGAAGCCTGCACCTTTACACCAGCACTCAAACTATATTCATCCAAGACTGCGAGCATCTTGCAATGATGGATAAACATCACCCGACCGACAGTAGAATTGGTCACCGCGGTAGCAATGTATGGTAGAGACGGTGACGATGGCGGTGATGACAGTGGCACTAATGATGATGGTAATGACAGTAGTGATGACCGTAGGAGTGGCGCTATTATTAATGGTGGTGGGTATGGCAGTGGTGCTGGCTATGGCAATGATGGTGGCAGCAGTAACGATGGTGCTAATACTCACAGCAGGGGACAGGCTGGACAGCTGGGCGTGATGCTATGGGCAGGCCGCCCAGTCCCCACATCTGGCTGAACAAGCCGCGATGCGCGATAGGAGAGGGGCACTCGGACAATGGTGACGGCTCGACAGGCGCAGCGCCGTCGGGCTGCAACACGCTCACGCCCTCCGAGGAGTCGCGACTGGTGGGGACTCGGTCCAGATTCGAATGGTGGTTTGGACTTTCTGTCAAATCCTGGTAATGCGAAGCAGATAAAACAATACAATCGTGATTTATCACAATCAGCCACAATCGCCTGCTAAGTGAATGGCCTTCGCAAGCCTCCGCCACCTCTTAGGATCCTGCCAGGTGACAACAATTTGGATAATTGCATCAGAATGTAAGTGCATCTCTATATGCTGCAGGAAATAGGTGCACATGCATCACGCACATATAAGTGAACATAATATAAAGATGATATGGTTACAGACAGAAGATAAATGTCTTAGGTCTTCACATAGGGTACAATATCAACACCCTAGGAAGCCAGAGGAGAGCATTTTACACTGTGGGGGCAGCACAGTGCTGGAGCAGCAGTGAGTTAAAGGCAACAGTCAATTGACTATCTTGGGGATGTTAGGGTGATCTTGTCATAGAAGCGAGATTGGATTGGGAGTGAGCGGAGTCATCAACAGTATTTGGGTGACGTGGTCTCAACAGTATTTTGGTGACGCAGTCTCAATTACGTGTCGGCAGAATCCGGAGCTTGGAGATGAGAGATTTGGGGAAGCTGCAGAGCAGCGAGCAAGGTTGGATGAAAGCGCATTCAGGAGAAAATACTTTATCAAAGGAAGAAAAAAACAGAGATTGCTATTCAGTATGATGAAAAATGCAAGTTGGGATAGCCTATAGCTTCATAGACATCACATTTTCTTTTTGGTTGGGAAAAATGTAATTTATCAATGAATGTATTATACGTATATTATAAAACAAAGACTTAATATCATTAAATAGTAATATATCAGCCTCCTGTTGCACAGAGCCCCTTGTGTCAGTCACCTTCAGCCGCATGCTCACTTGATTGGTGCAGGCAGCGCTGCAGGCGGTGTTACGGAGGTGCCTGACAGAAGCAACGGCACCTGCGGGTGGGCCCTGCCGCCCCCCGAGATCCAGTCCGGAGTACCTGGGAGGGTCCATCGACATCGTAAAAGGGGCGGGGGCGGTGGACGCGGGAACCAGCAGCAAGGGTGGCACGGCCGTTGACAGCGGGCCGCGCCAGGCACCAGCCCCTGCACCGCCTCGATGGTGATGGTAGTGGTGGTAACCACCGCCGGCCAGCGCGTTGAGGTACGGGTGGCTTCGATGTGGCACCGTCGGCTGTGTTTGTGCGGTATCGGCAGCCGTGACACCGCCCCACAGCTCGCAGCATGGCGACGGTTGCGGCGGTTGTGGCAGTTGCGATGGTGGCAGCGGAGGGGGCGGCGGCGGTTGCGGTGTGGCCGGGACCGCAAGCTCCGGTAACACCAATGGCTGACGTAACCACGATGCCAGCTTGGAGGACGGGCGCTGCTGCGTGTTGCGGTGGTGTGTGTTGTGGTGATGCGGGTGGTGGTGATGCGAATGGTGGTGATGCGTGTGGTGGTGGTGATGCGAGTGGTGGTGGCAGAGGTGTGAGTGCGGGTGTGGGAGTGGACCACTTGGGCCCGAGCGAGCAAACAACCACTGGGGAGAGTGGTTGTGTGCGCGGTTGAGCGGGGACGGTGGCACGCGTGGTGGCCCGTGTGGCTCGGAGGAGTGCGATGGGGAGGTGTTCGGGGTGGAGTCGTGAGACGAGTCTGCACAGCATTGAGCAGTGCTCGTAGATTCAGTCTCATCTGCAAACACAAAGCAGAACAGGGTCACAGTGGTCAGTGTCTGCTCAGAATAAAATTTTCTTTATAGCTGGATTAATTAGTAAATTTAGAATGGCAGTTGTTCCAAGGCTTTTCCTCCTGAAAAGCTGCCCCCCATCCCTCCGAGAGGGATGTGGTTGATGATTACAGGACCTCACCTCACCACTCCTTCACCAACTCAACGCAGAGCACGGTCGTGAAGAATGGTCAAACAACCCCAATGACAGCTATCATGTGCAAAGATATTCATCCAGCAATGGGCTGATAAAGGGCTGTACATTCGTACATTTATATTTTACGGTGATGGTGGCAATGTCTGCATTGATTATAACTCCTGAACCAGTAGTAAAATTTGACACTTAAGCATCATGTGGAGAAGCTTCTAAAGGTCATGTGCATTTAAACAACCCCTGTGGGATTATGGGCATTACCTACAGCTCGGGGTCATGTTACAGATTACTGTGACCACCCCCATCCAATACTGCCACCAGTACGATCATCATCCTCATTACCACCAGTATTATTACGATCAGCATCACCAGTACTATCACGACTAGCACCACCATCAATGCCACCAACATCTGCTTATGAAGGTCAACACACCACACAAGAGCATTGTGGCATTAACCATACCTATCCAACATTGTCTCCCTAGTGGCGATGTTTACAAACTGCACCAGGTCCTCATTTAAGACAGTCAACCAAGGTGAGGATCAGGATGAGTCGGATACGTATTACTGATGTTGGCCACGACAACAACTTCACCGCAGAGGCACATCCGAGAACAACCACCACCTCCTCTTCCTCCTCACCACCACATGGCCGGTGGAGAGGACCCCCCGTGGCTCCGCCAGCAGGGGAGGGAACGTCGTTGGGGCACAAAGCCCAGGGCCGACCGTGCACAACCACGTCTCCATCGGCACTGCTGTTTCCCCTGCTCCTCCTGCTACTCCCAACCACCAAAACAAAACAATCTCGGCAATGGCATCATTGACAAAGGGAACTCTTGGGTGAGTCATGAGGGCTCAGGGTGGTGTGTGTTTTTTTTGTATTGCAATAATAAATGAAGCGGCTATGGGTAGCTTTTTGCAGTACAAAAATGTAAAAAAAGAGAAAGTTTTACCATTCTGGTAATAATACAAGTGTTAAGATCCTAAAAAACCAAGTATACGACTTTCACAAAGTGTCAAGATTTCAAAAAGACACATGTTTGTGGCAAGATATGGAAATAAAATGCTTTGGTCGTGTATGCATTTTCCTTGAAACCGATTTTCAAATATGAACTAACTGGCTCACACCAAAGACGGCTTCCTTTAGATCCTAATCTCACCAGTTTTAGCCAAGTTTTTCCAAAAAGCAATCCAAGCCCCTAATCATCACAACCACCACAACCGCACCATCACCATTACTGTTGCTGGTAGCGGTTGTGGTTATGTCATGTGTTAACAACAAACGTAGCAATATTTGTGTGGTGTGCTTATACATGAGTTGGCTGAAATAGCTGTACGTACATATCTGAACCACGTTTGCAATATTATATGGGGAAGCGTTTAAGTTTTTGTAAGTAAAGCCACTGACGATCAGTTTGTTAGTAAATACAAATAAAGTTGTAACTTACCCAGACGAAACTTCTCCGCTGTCCACATAGTTTTCTACGCGATTGAGAAACTCGTTATCTTCAACCGATGAAGGGGCAAGCTCGCCACCGTCTCCTGTAAATAGGCTGCGTGCCAAGCTCTGATCGGCTGGCGAGGGCGTAAACTCCATAGCGTGATTTGCCACTGGGGAAACTGCACTCTGACTGGCGCAGAGAGCGCAATCGCCCGATTGCTCAAAGGTCTTGGAGCCTGGTGGGAGCAGCAGAAACTTGTCGTTAGCGTTTGAGAGTGCCAGCTTGTCTGTGTGAGATGGGCTGTGTTTACTCAACCACCCAGTCAATTACTTAACAACATTTTATGAATTTAGTTTTTATTCAGTGCTTCACTATAAATTATTATGAAACTTCTTTACCCAGAAAACTTTCAACGAACCCGAAAAGTATTCACAGCAGGGGGTGATGGCATGTGATGTATATTCCAACCAAATAGGTTCCAAGTAAATGTTAACAAATTTGGCCAATTTGCACTATGGCACCAGTACACAATGGCCTAGCCTTGCAAATGCCATCACAGAAACTCTACCATCTACTTTAATGCCGTGTAATTTTACGGTTATTACACCTGTAGTATTAACGAGGATTGCTGTTAAAATCGAATCGTGAACGTTTGTGACATATGTGCTACTGCTAGACTGCAAACGCCTATGATCGTCCATCGCTTGTTAAAGCAGGGAGACGTCGTGGTTAGATGTGGTGCGCAGCTATCAGTGACGATGCACTATGCTGGTGTGGTGAGTCGTGCTGTTGCCTCACAGGAAGAAGGTTTTGGGTTCGATTTATGGCTAACGTATTTTTCTTTGTGGGGTTTGCATGTTTTCCCTGTGTCCACGTGAGTTTTTGCTGGGTACTGCACTTTCCTGTCACACTCCAAAGATCTCCTGCTGCCTAGGTTTGTTGTTCTGACTAAATTTCCCCTGGTGCCCTGAGATGTTACAACTTGCCTAGCTCTTCATGCTAGATAACAGCTTAAAAAGCTACATAGCTCAACGGCTCCTTTCAGCTTAGATAAAAACTAATCACTGACTAGGTAATGGTTTTATTATTGCACTGTACACGTGATTATAAATTAACTGTATTTAATAATGTACATAATGTACACAATACATTCTTAGATGCTTAAAAATAAAATCTGTGTGTGTACGCATGGTTGTATGGCTGATGATTAAAAACTCAAATAGCAATAAGCTTCTGTGGCAAACCAGTCTCGCGGAAACCAACACAAACAGGTGGGCAGTGACGGAAAATATCGTAACCCACATCCCATAGGAGCGGTGCCACAACTCCGTAGTGATGAGGCGACGGACTTTTCCTAAAAGACGAACGTGACACATAACGCAATAACCTCGTTCCTGCTGTTCCCACGAGCACCCATCGCTGCCGCCTGAAGCTGGGTGGAAAGCATCCTCCTCTTCGTCATCCTCATCCTCCTCGTCATCGGAGGAGAGAAGCCTGTCTCGCTCGCCTTCCCTCTGGTACACCCACAGCGTCGCCTGGTCACCGGCGCTGCCCCTGCGACCACCGCCACTGCTCACTGCACCGCTCACCGCCGCTCCCTGCAACCGTGCCTGGGACAGCCCCAGATCGCTGCGGCTCCTGCCCCACCCACGTGTCACAGCTGCCCAGCTGGCACCATCATCGTCGTCATCATCGTCGCCATCGCCGCCGCCACTGTGCCCGCCACCATTGTCGTGCGCGGTCGTTATTGTGTCTTCGGCTCGGCTGACGAAATCATCCAACATGGTAAAAGCTGGCCTTCCTGCTACCCTCACGGTAGCTGCCTCTGTTTCTGCTATCGCTACCCCACCCGCTCCTTGCTCCCAGTGTCCACCCCATGCTCCGGCATCGGTGTACAAGTGTCCATCGTCATAAACAATGTCGTAATCTTCGCTGTTGCTACTACTGCTGGTGTCACTGGTAGTGTCACTACTGCTGCTGCTGCTGGTGGTGTTAACGGTAGTGCCACCATTGCCGCTGCCACTACCATTGCCACCTCCCATAGGCTCGTTGCGCACACTCACCACCTCTTCCAGCTTACGTCTCAGTGCCAGATATCGCTCCATGTGGCTGCTGCGCTCCTCCCGACCCCAGCTCTCTACCCCCCCTGCTGCTGTGGGTGGCCCTGATCAGTCAGAGAGACATCAGAACACCACAATACCCTTAATGCGATATCATACAACTTGACACAACAACGAAATGTACTGCAAAGCAGTATGACGCTAGACAATGTGGTACAAGAGTGCAATGTACATTAGTGTAATGCTATATGATGCAATGGTTTACGTTTGTTTAATGAGAACTCCAAAATTAACAATGCATTTGTGTGATGCTATACCTGATAAACATTGTGCAACAACATTGAGTCATTGTGGCCACATGTTCCATATTGACAAGATGGAGCTAATCCACTACTATTTACAGTCTTGCTTTGAAAGTGACAAAACAGAAATAAAGCAAAACAGTTGGCTATAAAAATGCGTTAAATAAGGTACAATGAGTGATAACTTTTATAGCTCTTACGCAATAAAACATAGCAAGACGAAGTTACTCTACAATGAGAACATTATGTGTAACATTTTGTGCCACACACCCTGCACGCATCATTCAATTCAAAAGGTAACATTTCATTCGCAAATTAAAAACTTCCCAGAACAAACTGAAGTTAGAACATGTTGCAGATTGTATTCTTATGCACAATTTTTCTTTCCTGTCGATCGGTTTACTTGCCGACTTGATTGCTTGTTTGCACCGTGTCAGATCTTTGGCACCGTGAAAAGCAGATAGTAATTTAAGCATCAAGAACATAAACGTATTTAACTTATTTTATCGCAAGCATGGTTTATCCCGGCCACAACCGGGAGCTACTTGTGTGTATGGGCTGTGAACTGGCATCACCTGCGGTGGGGGATTTGTCTAGGCGGCTGTCACGACGGTCCCGTGACCTCACGCCGACACCACCCGCTCGCCTCGCTGCCTCACGGTTCGCGGCTCCATCGTCCGCAGATTCACACGTGTGGCACCGCAATCTGGAGCCCCGGATAAAGCCGGTCTCCCCGGCCGCCTCACTCCCACGGGATGTCACCGTCCGATCACAACCTCCATCTCCAACACAGATGACTCCACCACTATCACCACCGCCATCATCGTCAGCACCATTATGGTAACTGAGACTACGACATAGGGGAGCTGGAGGATTGGGAGGAGGTAGTGGTGGAAGCTCCACTGTTGGTAGCTGATCAGAGGCGACTTCATCCGGAATTGTAACCACAAAGGCCAGTGGTGAAGGAGATGGTGGCGAGGGCATCTCACGGAATCCAGGGCGAGAAATCACTGTACTTGGTGGCGCAGAGCACATTGCGACAGGAATGCTGAAAGGAAGATAATCACTTGCCAATTAGTTTAACATTGTATTATCTGGGGTACATTTATTCACGTGAGGACCATTTAGAATGCATGCAATTTTATGTCTAGCCTGCATGCATGGTTATATGCATCATTTCAGTGTATGAGTATGCCGTGCTAGAAATAAAATGCATGTATTGTTACATACGAATGCATACGAACACATCATTGCACACAACATATTACTGTATATTTCATTTTTAGGCACCAGTGTTACTGATGAATGTGTTCAGTCACATGTATATAGTTTGTCTGGTAATTGCTGTGGTGGGGATTTGGATTAAAATGCCTGTGTACATCGAGTTTACATTCATGGTCACATGCATGTTGTGAGATGTAAATCAATTCAGGCTTGTTATAGTTGAATGCATCTGTACATATATGTAGTAATGCATCTATTGTGCATTATACGAAAATATATCTCCATGTGTAAGGCTTGTTCTGCAGGTGTTTATACATGAATGTCAAACGTGGGCTAATGTATGCATGTGTTTGAACATAGTCTTTACACCCATAAACAATACTGGCATTAATCTATCAGACACTTATGAAATTCTGACCAAGATATCAGAAACAATTTCTCATACAGTTATGGAGATGTGAGCCTCTTTTGCAAAAGATTTACAACGCCATTGGAAGGGAACGAGTTATGGAATAAACAGTAATTTGAAGATACATTATTTTAACGGTGATCTATGCTGCAGGGGTTCCCAACGTTTAGTACCTCAAGGGCACTTGTACTTCGTATTTACGGATCCCCCCGGTGGTTTGGCGCCGAGACCCAGTAGGTGTGAATGGGTGATCTATGGCAAGAGAACCCAAATACATTTCAGGAACTACCGGTAGTCTATGTGCATCGTTGTGTTTTTGTTTCAATGGTCTGGTTTTCCAGCTGATACTTTTTCTATGATGGTGGGGTTTTCATTCATTTATGGACTTGATTATTGGAAGTACGGTCATGCAAAAACAGCACTTATCGGAAACTAGAATTTGTACCTGCACGTGCCCGGGATTTAAATCACCATTACCATAATAATTGCATTTACAGAGCGCTTTTCACCCGAGGGTCACAAGAGCTGCGGAGCTTGAGCCGGGTTCGGTTCCAGGCTCAGGCGCCTGTTTGTGGCGTTTGCATGTTCTCCCCGTGTCGGCG
>JAZEWT010000027.1:5826943-5838813 GCA_036362905.1 Mordacia mordax
GCTTGATGAAGCCAACAGGACAACATCATATGCAAAAAGCAGAGATGAAATCCTGTGGTTCCCAAA
Source organism: Mordacia mordax (assembly GCA_036362905.1). Classification (NCBI taxonomy): domain Eukaryota; kingdom Metazoa; phylum Chordata; class Hyperoartia; order Petromyzontiformes; family Petromyzontidae; genus Mordacia; species Mordacia mordax. Next base: position 5,827,010 of record JAZEWT010000027.1, read on the forward strand.
CCGGACTCCCTCCGGCCCCTGGCTTCGCCGAGAGGTCTTGTCCATAAAAATTATGAACACACACGTGTTCGCACACACACGTGTGTATACACATGTGTACACACAGACACACGTGTGTACCCGTGTACACACACACGCACGACCCACGTGGGGCGCCAGGCGGTGTCCCGTGACCGCTCAATCATTCATCACCGCGCCCCCGTGTTCGCTGCGGCCTCCAGTGAATGGGGAGCGAGCGGAGGCTGTGAGCGATTCACACTTAAACAAAGATCCCCGTATAGCACTCACACACTGCGGGGTCAAGTGCCGAAAGCGATCACCTGGAAAAGCACGATAGGGGGTGGGTAGCCAGCACCACACCCCACCGCCTTTGTCTCCCTCGTGGCAATGTTTACACACCACACCGACTGCTCATTTGAAGCGGATTGAACAACAACCGCCTTTCGCCGCTAAGTGGTGGTGACGTCCTCATGACGCGTGTGCCAGGCTACGTGCACTTTGAGGCTATCACTCGAAGTGTCGAAGGCTCGCCAACGGGAGGTCACGGGATAGACCCAGGTGCCACGGGTTGCCTGACTGAGATGACTTGCAGATGCACCACCTGTGTCCCCCTACTGTGCCAACTCGCTGTGTTTAAGCCGCCCAGCGCTCTGCTCGTTGTAGGAAGGCGAATGCCTCCACCGGCCCGGAAGCGTCCTTGACGACGATCCTTCTCCAACGAGGTCGATCTTGACACCGCTGGTTCCAGTCGTCAAGTCCAATCAGCTTCACATCCTACTGCACCACATTAGTCCATCTTTTATCCAGCCCGAGCCACTCACTCACCTAATCACCCACCCACTCACGCATCCACCCACTCGCGCACTCACTCACCTACTCACCCACTTACCCACTCACCTACTTCACCCCCCACCCACTCACCCGACACCCCCGTCCCTGCTCCCCCCCTCGCCCAGCGACCCCCCGCTACCCCCTCCTCCCCGCCACCCCGCCACCCCGCCCCGCACGTCCCCGCCCGCCTGCCCCCTGCCGCGCCCCCTCCCTCTCCGCGTCCCACCAGCCCCGCGCACTCTCTCCTCTCTACCCGCTCCTCTCTTCTTCATCCTCCGCCTCCTCAAGGTCAATCCGCCCTCCGTGGTTCGCGCGAGACTGCAGTCGGTTCACGGGCCTCTTCCCCATGAGCATGCTGATGGTGATGATGCTGATGATACTGCGATGCTGATGCTGTGTATGCGCGTGTTGTGGCTAAAGGCTGCTCAGTGTAGATATACAGTATAACGTGGATACACAGTATCTCGTGCATATACAGTATAGTGTGGATATGCAATACATCCCGCTTGTGGAACGTGTGTTGTGCGCTATCAGTGTTGTGAGGGTTTGTCTGTACGAGTGTGTTGTGTTCGTCGAGCTAGCCACCCATCTCTTTGGATGCCGTGCCGACCTTCATAGGCGCTTCTCACCAATAACGCTTGACCCCACAGTTTGTTAAGGCTATACGGGGGATTTTTTTTTGTATCAGAGTTTTTTTTATGGGGAGCGGCCGGCAAAATAACCCCCTCTTCCTCCTCCTGGTGGTGCCGGTCGGTAACGCAGTGGTGGCTGCTCTCAGCTTACACAGCGGCCAAGGGGGCTCTGGACGGGTGCGGGGGGCTGGTACCCCCCCTCCCCACCTTGAATATAACTACCACTCGACTATGTAATGAAAAAGAAAAACTCAAGCTTGTGCCAGAGGCCCCGGGGGACAGGCGTTCATGACGTCCCCTGGTCAAACTCCATTTGGCGGAGCCAAGAGATTGAGTACCCACCCCCGGGGTTCCTCCAGAAACAAGTAAAGGCTGCTGCGTGTGACCACGTGGAATGTTTGAACGTTCGTTGCGGAGGAGATGCTGCAACGCCTCGGTCGGGAGCTGTCCCCCCTTGTTCCTCTGCGGAATACAGGAGCTCCAGTGGACTGGTTCTGGCTGTAGTTATCAGGCGGTGTGAACAATCCTCCAGTCTGGGGGCAGCTGGAGGCAGTCGCCCTCCAACAACAAAGGAGGGTGAAGGAGCGACGCTCACAACAATGAGCGGAGCGTCGGGCTGCTAAAACAGCAAGTTCGCACAGTAGAGAGCATAGGTGGTGCATCTGCAAGTCATCTCAATCAGGCAACCCATAACACCTGGGTCTGTCCCAATACCTCTTGTCGGCGAGCCTTCGACACTTCACGTGGCTTCAAGGTGCGTATGGCCTGGCACAGGCGCCGTGGTGACGTCACCGCTAGTTAGTGGCGAATGGCGCTTGTTGATGTTGGTGCAGCGGTTACGCTATGGACATGATGACCCGAGTTTAAATCCCGCTCACGGCGACAAAAACGAGTGATGACTTTCTGAACCGGTTCTGGACCTACCCTAGGTCGACTCAGCCGCAGATGAGTATCTAGTGCGGTGTGTAAACATTGCCATTAGGGAGATAAAGGCGGTGGGGTGTGGAGCTGGTCATTCATCCCCTCGGGTGCCGTGTCGACCTTCATACGCCTCTCTGTGGTTTCCTCACACCTATATAATGATTTTAGTAGCCCTGGATAAGGGCGTCTGCTAAATAATAATTAATACTAAAAATAATATGTTCTCGCTAACGGCACTTGGCCCTCCAGTTTGAAACATCTATACGGAAGAGATTTGTCTTTGTATGCACGTGGGGAGCGGTGGTGCAGCGGTTAGCGCGCCGCGCCGCGATCTGTGTCCCGTGTGTCATGCAGAAGGTGTGAATGCGTGACTACATGCATGTGCGCACTGTACGGCTGAGTGTGTGTCTGTGATATTGGTACTCTGCGTGAGCGCGTCTGCGTGTATCTGCGTGTGGGTCATGTAGGAAGCGCAGGTGGTGCCCTGGCTAGTCACCTGAGAGACAGCCCACGGCATGTGGGCTAGTTCCGTGACCTGTCAGCAAGCCTTTGACACTTCATGTAATAGCTTCAATGTGCACCTGGCTGGCACAGGTGCTGTGAGGAAGACATCACCACTTTGTAGCGTGTGGCGGTTGTAATTGTGTACTAGTTCGTGGGGAGCGGTGGTGCAGCGGTTAACGCTCTGCGTTATAAACCAAGCGACCCGCGAGCTTATGGCTGGGACCAGTAACGATTATCTAAACTTCTTTCCAAAATCTGTTCCTCTCTAGACACGTCTATCCAGAGAATACCGCTTTGGGGAGTAATTCTCAAACATCAAGCCGTTACAAACCACATTAGTATGATCTGAACTTGTCCTGGACCTCTCTTAGGTCGACTCAGCCTCAAACGAGGCAACGGTGCGTGAGTGTGGCGCTCGCCACGCACACTATTGTGCCATGCCGACCTTACCTAACGTGCTTGTTATTTCCATTGCACCTAAACCAGCTGAGGGCCTGTGAATGACACAGTCGTCGTGACCCGGGGCGGTGTCTACCGATTATTTCTATCTTTAGTCTCGGTCGAATCATTTGCTAGGTAGTTTTCGAAATCTGGCAAATTTGGTAACGAGACTCCGCCAGTGTCCTCCTGCGTGTGGCGCGCGGTGATCTTTAACGTTACACTGGCAGGTAGGTGGCGTGATATTTTTTATAATTGAAGATTATTTTCGCTCACAGGAAGAACCAGAGCGGCGGCGTAAATTGAACCGGAGACGAGTCATTAGCGAGGACGTTTTTTGTCTATGGATGTGTGAATTTGTGGGTAGTCATGTGTGACGTGTACTTGTGCACTTGCGGATGTGAATCGTGTGTATACGTGTGTATGATTGTATACTCAAGCATGGAAGTTTGTGTTTTCTGTATAAGTGTGTTGTATGTTACTGGCCAGTGCCAGAATAGGTGCACAAGCTGGGTGCATCTGCCAGTCATCTCAATCAGTCCATAACACCTGGGTCTGTCCTGTGAGCTCCTGTTAACGAGGCTTCGTCACTTCACGTCACCTCAATGTACACCTAGCCTGGCACAAGGGCTATGGTATTAACCACCCGATGTACAGAACGTGTATTATTATTTACACAGATCGAAGCCATCTATATGTAGCTAATAAGATTATTTAATAACACATGTCCGTGGGTCTGTGTGGTTAATTCTGCAGGGCTAGCTGTGCTCAGGAGAGGGCAGAGCAGGGGAACCCATTGCTGTTCCCTACCCTGCATCTACTGCTCAATTAGCATCAGTGCTCGCTTATCCCTATACAGGGTCGCTGGGGGCCGGAGCCTATCCCGGCAGACAGAGGGTGCAAGGCGGGGCTGTACCCCGGATATGACGCCAGTACATCGCAGGGCACTGGGGGCAATTTACTCAGCAGTGACATTAACCTCGACGGCAGCGTGTCTTTGGACGGTGGAAGGAAACCGGAGTACCTGGCAAAAATCCACGCGGTTACGGAGAGAGAGCACACACAAACTCCACAGCGCTACTCACCGCGCCACCCGCACCGCCCGTATCTGCTGCTAGGCTCCCCAAAGTCACCAATCCAGCAGTGGATTTAATTGACAGCCCACCGGGGCGAGCGCTCTGATTACCCCCCCCCTCCGCGTGTAGGCGTGCAACCAATCACAGAGGCGGATATTTGTGCCGGACCCCTAGGTCGACCCAGACTGAAATCGGCAAAGTACTTGCTGGGCGGTGAATATCAGCAGGATAGAAGACAAAGGCGGCGGCGAATGGGTTCCGGTCCACAGCCGTCGAGCCTTTACAGGCGCTCTCTAACAGCACTTGAGTGTTTGTCCCGGCTGTATACACGTGATTATAATATTGTTTATAACACACAGTGTCATGGACGAGACATGGATGCGTTGGGGGGCGGGGGGGGGGCAGTCCGCAAACACCAACCCGCCGGACACTGCTTCCTATACGTTACGATGTAATCTGCTAATTAATTAGCTCTTATTTATTGTGGCAGGACGCCGGAGAACCCGCAGGAAACCCACGCAGAACAGGCGGAGAGAACACAAACTCTGCATAGAAAGTAGCCCAAGGCGGGATTTGAACCAATTTCATCCTCACCGAGCCTCAAGATATTTTGGCCTGCTTGTCCACGCTACCCATGCTGTTAGAGGAGGTGCAGTTACCCACACTTTGCCTCACCACTCGCTGTCGCATCATCTCATATTGCGCCTCGGTTAATGTTTTAAAAAACCTTTTACTTTGTGGTTTCCTGTTCGTAACATTTACCCATCGGGGCTTTTCAACATCTTGCATCTCGAGGTCCACTCGGTTCTGGTCTTCATGGACCATTAGGTGGCGCTCACTGCCCGCTGACGGGTCGCGACCCACCGGTTGAGAACAGCGTGTGTACATTACAACACACACCCATCGCTATACCAATTAAATATTGCTGTTTTATAGACTTATTTGGGGGGGGGGGGTCACAGAACATGTGGACCACTGCTGGTGCTGAACAAGCCGCTCGCTGCCCAGCGCTGCCAGTGACCGCGTGTTTTACAAACTTGGCGCCACGTATCGCAAACTGCCGCGGCGCTATTCGTTGTAAATCCCTTTCCTTCGGTAAGGGTTCCACAAAGGGCAGTATCTACTTAATGCGCGAATACAGTACACAGAGTACACATAAATTATGCATGTGCTACGTGTATGCGTGCGGTGACGCGTGGGGGAGCGGTGGTGCAGCGGTTAGCGCGCCGCGCTACGAACTGCGTCCGAGTTCGAGTTCCGATCGCGTCCGCCGGCGATGAATTTCTGATCCGGTACTGGGCCTCCCCCTAGGTCGACTCGGCAGCAAATGCGTACCCGAAGCGGTGTGTCAAAATCGCCTTTAGGGAAACAAAGGCGGCCTGACCGTGGTGCTGGCCACCCACCCGCTCGTGTGCCGTACTGTCCTTTAACGGTGCTACTCGCTACCAGCACTTGACCGTAAAACCTTTGGAGACCTTACGGTGGATCTTTGTTTTTGCAGTGACGTGGAGGCAACACCTCCCCACGTGGGGCTTGACCGGGGCGGTCCCTGCCTCTCGGCACAGAGACCATGACCCTCGCGACCCCGGCCAGCAATACGCTAGCAGTGGATAAACACCGCACAACAGTGAAGTAGATGGACCTGGCCAGAGGTGGGGTGGAGGAAGAGCTGACGAGTGAAAGGGTAACGAGACTGAGAAGAGACGATGGTGGAGATGTCAGTTCACGCACGTGGCCGTCAGAGGATTGAACAGAGGCTGTCACCATCAGTGTATTCACCATCGGCATGCACCTCCCAAGGAGCCATCGCGGTCACCTACATTCGGTTCATCATCATCATCATGATCACGTTGAGGATTAATATTTATGTTTAGTTGTGCTCATAAGCTCCGCTAGTTAATATCATTAAGTGTAGCGTGTCACATTCACATCGCATCATCATTAGCATTATTGTTATGTTGAGCATCACCATCACCATTAACAGCAATCAATATTCTCATCAGCAACCATAACAATCGGCATTCACTCATCATCATCTATGTTGACATCACGTTGAAAATCACACCTCTTTATAATATCTACCATCATCATCAGCTGGCGTGTAATCACTTTCAGAATCATCGTTAGCAGCTCCGAGTATATGAATCCTTAAGACATGTTTGATTATCTTCATGAACCGACGTTAATCATTAAGCTTATCGAAACAATTTAGATGCGTGGCAATCTATATTGTCATTACATTTATTTTTTGACATTACCATTCCATCATTGTAATCAGGACCTATCCTTGCTATCGTCATCAACATCATCTTTTCAAGTCGTTATTTAATTGCATCGTGAGCTGATCTTCACTGAAAACCCAACATCTTCCAACTTCTTTCCACCGCCCGACTTCCACGATCGCATGTTCATCTGATCATCAACATCATCACAATTCATCGATGGCATCCTCACCGAATAACACTGACATCGATCATCATTAACACTTTTATGATAATGCGGTAGGCACGCTTACATCACCATCATTCGATTACACGCACGCACTCCTCAAGGCTTCAAAGTCGCAATCCCTTCCATCACCGCCGAGCCGGTTAATAACATCGTCTTCACGCTGAATAACAAACTGCGCCGCAACATCTTCACAATCACCTTCGTCAGCATCATTAGGGCTGGAACGATCACGACGTGAGTGGTAACACGAGCTTTTACAGACACACACGGGCACTGGACACACACGGGCACAAAGACACACGCAGACAAACACAGACACACACGGGCACCGGACACACAGACACACACGCAGAAGAACGCGCAACATACACAACACACACAAGAACACACGCACAAGACACACGCACGAGACCAGACGCACACACACGCAAACGTACACAAGAACATACACAAGAAGCCTGGATAGGAGACGGTGTCTGGGACTGGTGTTGTACAGAAGCACAGACACAGCAACAAAAGCAACGCAGACACAGCAACACAGACACAGTAACGCAGCAATACAAACACAGCAACACAGACACAGCAACACAAACACAGCAACACAGACACAGCAACACAGAAATACAGACACAACAACACAACAACACAGTAACAGACACAGCAACACAGACACAGCAACACAGACACAGCAACACAGCAATACAGACAGCAACACAGACACAGCAACACAGACACGGCAACGCAGACACAGCAACACGGACACAGCAACACAGACACAGCAACACAGCAATACAGACACAGCAACACAGACACAGCAACACAGCAATACAGACACAGCAACACAGCAATACAGACACAGTAACACAGACACAGCAATACAGACACAACAACACAGCAACACAGACACAGCAATACAGACACAGCAACATAGACAAATAGACAAAGTAACACAGACACAGCAATACAGACACAGCAACACAGCAACATAGACACAGCATCACAGGCACAGCAATACAGACACAGCAACACAGCAATACAGACAGCAACACAGACAGCAATACAGACACAAGAACACAGCAACACAGACAGCAACATAGACACAGTAACACAGCAACATAGACAAAGTAACACAGACACAGCAATACAGACACAGCAACACAGCAATACAGACACAACAACACAGCAACGCAGACAACAACACAGCAATAAAGACATAGTAACACAGACACAGCAACACAGACACAGCAACACAGATACACCAACACAGACACAGCAACACAGCAATACAGACACAGCAACACAGACACAGCAACACAAACACAGCAACGCAGACACAGCAACAAAGACAGCAACACAGCAATACAGACATAGCAACACACCAACACAGACACAGCCATACAGACACAGCAACACAGCAATACAGACAGCAACACAGCAACACAGACATAGCAACACAGACACAGCAACAAAGACATAGCAACACAGCAATACAGACACAGCAACACAGACACAGCACCACAGCAACACAGACACAGCAATACAGACACAGCAACACAGCAATACAGACACAGCAACACAGCAACATAGACACAGCAACACAGACACAACAATAAAGACACAGCAACACAACAACACAGACACGACAACGCACAGACATACACAGACACACAAACACAAGATCCCAGAGACACAGGCGAGGGAGAGAGAGGGGGAGAGAGGGAGAGCGGGAGAGCGCGGAAGAGAGCGGGAGAGAGAGCTTTGGAGAGAGAGCGGAAGAGAGAGAGAAAAGGGGGAGAGCCGCGACGCGGGCTAATATTACACGGGCGTGCGTGACAGACACGCGGACTCACGCACACACGCACTGACTCACGCTCGCTGGTTCACTCACGCACACGCTCGCGATGGATAAGCTGCCACACGCAATGCGCAGACGCCTCTACAGTCTGCCCCAGCATCTGTGTCCCCGTGCCAGCCTTATTGACTGTGACGAGGACCACAGTGTCATCCCGCACGACCTACAGCAACAGCAGCAGCCATCGCGCGGCGCTGAGCAAGCAGTCCCGTCCTCTGCGAGCGGAGGTGGCGGTAGAATCATTCGCTTACGAACTCTGGCGACGGCCACGTCCCCCCCCTCGTCCTCCTCATCCGGCGGCGGCGGCGGAGCCACCACGACCACCATCTCCCCCGGGGTGGAATCGTGCCGGGGAGAGGACGAGACGCGAGTGCTCGTCGCGCACCGCAGCCCGAACGGCGAGTGCGGGCAGAGCCGCGACAGCCTCGCCTCCGTGGAGACCAACTTCGGCACCTGCCGGCAGCTGGACGAGCCGCCCGGAGCGTCCGACCCGGCGAACGCGACGACCATTCGCTTCGCCGAGGGCACCATGAAGCGCGCGTCCAGGCGGCAGCGGAAGGAGGAAGCTTTCGATCGGCAAAGGACGTCGAGGCGCGGGGGGAGCAGCGCGGGAGTGAGGGGGTCGATGTCTCTACTCAAAGCGGAGGATGGTGGACCCGGCGCGAACCCGTGCTCGGGTTCAGCGGCCGGGGAAGACGCCGAGCAGACAGGGAGCCAGAGCAGCTTCATGCACCGGCAGTTCAGCGCGATGATGCTGCCCGGAGTGAACAAGTTCTCGCTCAGAATGTTCGGCAGCCAGAAGGCGGTGGAGAAGGAGCAGGAGAGGGTGAAGTTGGCTGGGTTTTGGATCATTCACCCGTACAGCGACTTCAGGTACACAGCGGCGTGCGGGCTGTGCTGCGGGCTGTGTTGCGCGCTGTGCTGCTGGCTGTGATGGTGGTGGGGACTGTGCAGGTGGTGGGGACTGTGCAGGTGGTGCCGAGGGGCTGTGATGGTGTTGGTGACTACAGGTGGTGGGGACTGTGCAGGTGGTGGGGACTGTGCAGGTGGTGGTGACGTACAGGTGGTGCTGCGGGCTGTGCAGGTGGTGGTGACTGTACAGGTGGTGGTGACTGTGCAGGTTGTGCTTGTGCAGCTAGTGCTGGGGATTGTGGTGGTGGAGATGGTGACTGGTGTTGGTGATCCTTGGTGATGGTGCGGCTGCTGTTGTTGGTGGTGGTGCTGATGAGTGGTGGTTATGTCGAGTGGCGGTTGTGGTGAGTGCCGGTGAGCGGTGGTCATGGTGAGTGGTGATTGCTGTATGAGCTGTTGCGTTGCGCGCGGCGAGGCTCGGGGTTGGTGGATCAAGTGCGGATGTCGCTGTGCGCGGTGCACCCATGATGAGTTCGACGGCGCAGTGTCCCCTCGTCTGTTATTGTCCCCTCGTCTGGAGTTCGATGGATGTTCTCCGGGTCCCCCCTGCCCCATTACACAACTCTCACTACGAGACGGACCGACCAGGCAGCCCAATGAGAGGCACCTGGGGACTCGACGACTCTCCCCCGTGTAAATAGAAGCCGATATCATTAAGGCGGCGCAAGTAGCAGCACTCATTGATCTCTAGGGGCTTTCATCTGACTCGAGACGCATATCTAGCCGCGTACTGACACGCTCAGAGTATTGAGAGCGGAATCTACAGCCTGGTATACCACCGGTGTGTTAATTTTTTATTATTAATAATTATTATTTAGCAGACGCTCTTATCCGGGGCGAAATGACTTCACATTGGACGGTCTCCACTCGCGACTGTGATTATTAAAACTTATCCTGTAAGTTAAGAACCAAGTAGCCCCCGTGTCCCCGGCACGAACATCAAGCGATTACCACAAATTCCCAAGGCTCGCGATGGTGGCGTTTGGGATCGATGCCGTCTGATTCCTGGACGCGAGGACTCTTGACGACGCGACAGCGCAGTTATCACAAAACATTTTCTCCATGGTGGCGATGTTCACGCCGCACCAGCTTCTCATTTGAAGCCGAGTGGACTTCGGGTGAGGCGCAGGACCGGCTCAAAATGCGGCGGCGCTGGTTTCACACTGCCCCCCCCCCCCCATAGTTCAGCACAGTCATTCATCCCCAGGCCCCCCTCTGTTCGCGGCGAGGAAAGGTGGGGGGGGTTCCCGTGAGGGGGCCGGAACGGTCGCGATGCCCTCTCTACCCTCGCACACCGTCTCTCCGCTCTCGAGATATTTTTAGACTCAATGTCAACTGCGGAATCCTCGTCTTCGCTGTAAATCATTAATGATGCGCGGTGGTAGTGGTGGTGATGCGTGTATGACGCGGGCCGTAGCGGTGGCGGGTCGGTTAGCGCACCGCGCGCTGACTATAAACACACGGTATTAATTCACACTCTCATCAGCTCTGTACTTCTTTGTGCATACGCATAATTTACTCTTAATTTTTAGCCACCGAGGTACGAGAATTGCTCTCAATAGCTGCTCTTTCGGGATAGCCGCGTCGAATGTTTCCTATCTCCAACAAATAGCAAATCTCGAACTATTGTGCTATCATTATACCATTGTATCATATTTCTGTGCTGTACTAATAAGCGAGACTTTGAGAACGGTTTCGGGAACTGACCCGCAGTGAGATACTATTCCCTGGTTCTAATGGACAACATAGAACCAGCGTGCTTGCGTCGAATATCAACAACACAGTTGCCAGTGATGCACGCCTTCCTTCTTATCGCCGTCTGCACGCGCACACTCCGCATCTTGTGTTCGTCTCATTGATAGTCGGCACTGACCAGCGCGGTGAAGTATGGTCAAAACCTCCTTCCTTCCCCCCGCCGAGGGGAGGCTGCAATCCAGCAGTGGATTACAGTAAAAGGGTTCACGTTAAGGGGAGGGATTTTCTGGGCCGACCCCGCCATCCGCTCAGAGCCGGGATGAGCCGCCTTACGCAATGAAGTCGTAATTAGGCGGAGTTGCACAGCCGGGGCTCCCCCCCAACCCCTGTGCCCCCCCATCCCCCACTGCGCGCCTCCCCGGCAAAAGCGTGTCCACGCCCCGCCCCCATGCGCGCTGCCCCCTCCCCTCCACCGCGCTTCCCCTGTCCTAC